>JBAMHV010000017.1:961405-972678 GCA_037177535.1 Pseudomugil gertrudae | reverse complement strand
TGTTTACATTCTCTGAAAGCGGACGCAGCCACTGCAGATGAGAAGATCCACTCTGTCACAGCGAGGCTGCAGACTCAGAACCTATTTTATGTATTTATGTTTGTTCAGAAGCTGCTGGAAACCAACTTTCCCTGAAGAAGACATCCCAATGATCCCATCCCATCTCTCTAAACACTAAAGATGGTTGTGTGAAAACCCCAGTAAATACTCAGACCAGCAAACATGTCACAGCACGTCTACATGAGAAATGGCTGCCATGGGACTGACTGGTCAGAATTTTTTGTTAACAGGAAGTTGAACAGCTGATGAAGTGGATAGCAAGCATACTCTACTGCTATCTATCTGTCAAGTCCACCAACTACTTCCTGAAACTACTTTATGTATTCCTGTATGTCTACTGTAGACACACAGGAATGTGTATAGTCTGTGAATGACCACATCTAAATAAACAAGCTGCTTTAATATATTCTGTTAAACTTTAAACTAAAGCATTAAAAAAGTTTAAAAGTTTGGCTAACATTTAAATCATAGTGTGTTTGTATTTTGGAGAAGCTGATGTCTGTTAGAAAAACCTGGTGAAATTCAGTGTACAGCTAATAAAAAACACTGACGATGCATGAAGCTGCCTCGGATGTTAATGGAGGTGTGATTGTGACAGAAAATGTGTTTTCAGTCATTAAAATCACCAGAGCAGACATCGGTTGTTCTAAGGGAGATTTCTCTTCATTGCTGGCAGATATTGTTCGCTGCTCTTAAACCCATCAGTGTGTGGGATTATCTAAGAGCGTCTTGTTTTGATAAAACATGACATGTGGTCAAGACATCTTTTAGTCCACTTGTTCCTCCGCCTCAACAACTCTGCCAAATTAGATAGCATTAGAGCCGGCTCTACGAGGTAATTATAAATAATGAGGATGGAAAAATTGACGAGACTTAAAATGATTTTGTGTTAACACATTTCTTCTTGTAGAAAGCATACATCGTCGTGCTGCACGGCAATGTCTGTGTGGTGAGACGTGCAGTTTATTCTTTAACTGCAGAATGAGGGAAAATAAGTCAGATTTATGAGCCTCTGTTTGTTTACCAACCCATTTTCTCCTCCGATTTTCCTTTTATCAGGTGGAGAGGCCGCCGTCTAATTCTGCCTTTCAGGAACTTAAAGGAATCATGGTAATTAGGCTGATGGGCCACGTTTCTACCAGCTGAACTTTCTTTTTCTCCACAGATTTGAAACATACTGTAGAACCTGAGAAGATTCAGCTAAGTCGCAGTGATGTGTTTGATCCTGATCAGATATTCCTGATCAGTAGATAATAATTTGCTGATATGTTATGCTAATTATGCTACAGTATGATTTAGACTAGATTTAGGATTCAGGAACATTATAATAATTTCTAATCAGATCGAATCACACCAATCTTAATGATATTTAACCATTAAACCATCAGATCTGAAGCGCCTCAATCATTAGGAACGGTCGTGTACAACTCTGTGGGGAAATTGTGATGTATAGTTAACCCTTTAGGTGATCTACTGAGGTTTTCTAGATGCCTAAAAACATACCCTTAGTAATCTAAGTATTTTTCATGGAGTTATGTGCTGAAAACAGCCATATCTCGCAATGATAAAGAATCCTAGATTGAGATGGTGATCCGGATCAGCTCCAAAATTTAATCCCCTGTTCCTTGTCCCAGATTGGACATTTCCTGTTTCTTCAGAGACTATCTAATAAATCCACAAGGACTGAGCCATGATCATATTATTATCCATCACATTTTCATCAGAGTAACATCACAGCGTTCAAGAGACCTCTGTTTCTACACGTACACGGAGGTCTGGTCCCCCGTACTCCTGCAGGAGTCCCCTGGGGACACTGTCAAACCCCTTTTTCAGTCTACAAAACACATTTGGACAGGTTGGGCAAACTCCTGTGTCCCGTCCAGGACCCTGAAAAAGGTATAGAGCTGGTCCCCTGTCCCACGACCAGGATAAAAACCACACTGCTCCTCCTCAATCTGGGTTTTTGACATTTCCAAGACTCTTAAATAGACTTTTCTAGGGGGGCGGACATGTGTGATCTTCCTGTAGTTCGAACACACCCATTGGCCGGCCTTCTTAAAAAGGTGGACCACCACCTGTCTGGTGTCTCTTACCAGAAGCAACTCCACAGTGGAAGAAGGTCCAGACCTGGTTCCAGACCTCCAGCTGTGCGCTGAGACGAGTCCAGGTACATCTAGCTGGAATTACTTAGCTTCAACCACTAACTCAGGCTTCTTCTCTGTCAGAGAGGTCTGCATCTAAAGACCTAGATCTATGGTCTAAGAAAAGACCATTAGGGTCTCCCGCCTTCTGCTGCCACTGAGCTCACATGCACCCTATCCTCCCCCAAGTGGTGAACCCAAAGCACAGGGTGCCTATGTTACCTATTTCAGGTTGAGCCTGACCGGGTCCAATGGGCAAAAGCCCGACCACCAGACGCTCACCTTCGTGCCCCACTTACAGACCTGGCTCAAGAGGGATCCCCCAGTAACCCATGTCTGGGAAAATGTACCTTATACATGCAGTTTTACTTAAAAAAGAGCCATAAAGGAGTAAAATATCTCAAAGCTTTATGGGTAAATGAAAGACAATCAGACTAAAAAGATCACATTATGGATGCTCAGCTTTAAATGTTCACATCATGGAAAGGAAAACCGATTCTATTTGTAGACTTTAAATCAAAAACTCACCTCATCAAGAGTCTCAGACTCAACATTTTTTAAACTAATTATCAGACATTTTAGCTGTTTGAAGAAAAAAAGCAGCAATTTGACATGATAGGTGATCCTGATCCAGATGTCTGGATTGGTGACACGTGATCATTGAACTGATGAACGATATCAGGGTGTTTTGGGAACCTTTTCCTGAGCAAACAGCCTGCTTGCATCTCGTGTTTTTGCTAATCTATCCAGGAAAATTTCAACAAAGCTGCACCTCAACGGAAGGCTGCGTTACCGTCTCAGACCCCAAACCCTGACGAGGAGCTGCAGAGGATCCTGCTGAGACGGCGAGATGTCCTCAGATCTGAAAGCAATTCCAGTAAGTTCCACCGGTGTTAGCTTCAACTCTCTGCCAGATGTTACCATAGTGCTTGTTTCAGAGTCTACACCAGTCCTTTACTCTGCTGCTAAAGTTTCTGTTGTCGTGGTGCACCTCAGTAGCTCTGTATCATGTCCTCAGGCAGACACATTAATATCTCCATTTCCTTTCATATTAAAGTATAAAAATAAAAGCTCTGGTTGCGTTTGTGTGCTGGTCCCAGCTCTACCAGTAAACACACCGTTCTTATATAACGCTTTCTGACTACTCAAACACGGTGCCTTTTTCTGGCCAGTGCCAACACCCTGATCCCACCCAGTCCTCACATGAGCATCTGTATATGGAGTAAGGTCAGGGACACCCTGAAAATAACACTGAGATTTCCATGCGGCCTTTAAAACATGTGGTGTGATGAGTGGGGTTTGTTATGGATGTTGGTAATATTGTGTATTATTTAATCAGCAACAACAGCTGATGAAATCATTTTTAACTTATTTATTCTGGATGGATTTTTACTTCAGAAAATAAGTTTGTAGGTCAAACTGAAGGTTTTGCATCACATGAAATAAATGTTTTGAGACACCATCACCATTTTTTTTCTGTAATGAAGAGAACTTTCCACCTTTAGCTTCTCTCAGGTTGTAAACTTTATGGCCTCACATTACAGACCACAGTGAATTTAGCTTCAGCCGACTCCCGACCATTAAAAGACGCCGTTTTAAACATCTGGCCTGTATCACTCTGTCTGTGATCCATGTTTTATACTCATCAGAGGCCCTGTCCCTTTAAATGTTTGAGCTAAAATATTTAGTCTGGACTGGAACTATGTAGATCCAACATGTTAATCACATCATTTGTCTCTGATTATAGAGGATGTTTCATTAAAAGACTAAATAATTACTGGGTAGTATTATAATTATTCTGACAGAGTTTGGACTTCTCCTAAATCACCTCCTCGATCTCAAGAACACTCGGTAGTGAGCAGGAAACAGCAGGTATCTGCTCATTATCAGATATTTGCTCATGTTTTGATGTAGCACATTATCCAGGGATTCTTTACAACTTCTGACTGGTATTTACTTGCAAATGTGAACTTTTATTAAACATGACACCACTGGATGCTCCAAACACCGGTGGAGCCTTATGACTGGTAAAAGATCAAGCTTTACTTGAATTGCTGACATTTTCAGGCTTAAAGTAGAAAAAAGAGGAGAGGAAACATGGATGCACCTGAAAGCTCTCCCCGCAAGCATTCAGAAATGTCAAGAGTGAATCAAACCCAGGATGTTTCTTTTATTAACTTTGAACTGGTATTCTCTGAGCCCAGTCTGTTAGACATCTGGGATTTTTTCCCATTTCAGAGGCACAAACAGTTAAAAGTTTGTTTCCATCCTTCCTCTGCATCATGCAGCAGAGGATTCCTCTCTAAGATCTGACACTACAATCTGCTCTTGTGTAAAATCACACGAGTAAACACGAGTAGCACCAGTTAATCATCGACACTGTGTGAAAATGTAAATGCTCAGAAAGAAAATAGAAAACACTTTTAACATGTTGAATAAAGTTCCCTATACGGGTCATGTCACCAGCGTGTCTGAGGGTGGATTTCCTCCTCGATCTACCGTCAGTCAGGTATGGACCTGTGCCCTGTGAGGACGATTGTCCTGCTGATTGCCCCTCTACGGTGGCTTCCCTCGTCTTGTTTTGTTTTCCCGGCACACCTGCACACATTTCCCAGACACCCGCTTGAGAGAGGCAGTGAAACACGAGAGCTGTGAACTGTGCCTGATGTCCATCACCTATTGTGTCCTGCTGTTAATTAAAGCTTTAAGCTTCATTTAGCACTGAGGTGCAATTTCCACCTGCACCCCCCCTCGCATGTCAACAGGAGGTGGAGGAAATGTCAGCATGGCTCAAAGTCTCTCCTCTAACCTGATTCATCAGCAGCACGTTTCAAAGACTTTCCGTACTTCACACAGGAAGTGTCACTAATTTTATTTCAGGCTGGTTCAGTTTGAGCTGATGAATCAGGAAATGGAGGTTTTGTGGAGGAGAGTATTTTCTCCTCCTGGCTGAAGTAGCGTGAGGATGTGTGGATTATCTTGGATAACATTCTGGAGGATAGAGTGTCCGTGAGCAGTCAGCCTGCCTGAGCAGGAGTAAAATGAAAACAGATCTTTGTATTGATTATGTCTCCACCTCCTCATATGTCTGATTAGGTTCTTCCAGCTGAGCCCACTCTGTCGCTGCAGTAGACCTGATGCTGGAGACGACCCGAGACGTCAGCAATGTAAGCGGTGACTCAGGACGTCACGTCACCGGTGCTGGAAATGTCACTGTATGTTTGTTTAGCTTTTATTTTTCTGGTCATGATGACGTTAATATTAAGAAAAAACCTGTGAATTAAAAATAAAAGTGGAAACAAGGATCTGGATGAATATGATTAATTATGATGCTAATAGAAATAATAAATAAAAATAATAACCTGATAAGTTATAATCAGCATAATTATGTGGAAAGACAACACGACTACTGCTACTGCTTCTAATAATTATGTAATAACATAATTATGACAATAAAATGTGCAAACCAATGATAATACATAAAAATAAAATGTCTACGTTATTGTTTTCAAAAGAATATATTCTTTTAATACAGCCTGAAAAATGTAATAAATAGAGTAATGTAAAAAAATTAATTAATTTTAAAAAAATGTGCTTTCAGTAAAATATTTTACTGAATGATTGACCAGATTTGAGACCATTTAATCCTAATTCACAGTGAAAGCATGCAGGCAGGCTGTAAGAGGGAGATGATTTGTGTACATTGTTTCCATAGTGCAAGAAGAAAGGCAAATAAACTGATTAACTTGTTTACTGTGAATGTGTCTGCTAATGGTTTGTCTTACCTTCAAATACACCCCAAACATTTTGTTACCACAGAAAGGCTAAAAATGGAGCAGAATGGCACCAGTGTGATGGTAATGCAAATAAATGAGTACATTTTATTTACAGTCTATGAAATAATCAAGCTCCAGTAAAATTTAAGCACTGGTGGTGCTGGTGGTGTGGGTGGTGCGGTCCAGGGGGCACCCCAGGCCTCATAAGGCCGATCCAGCCCTGCCTGCTGTCTCCCTCCTTTATTCAGTCAATAGCTTGATTTCTGACTCGGGTTAAACTGCTGGACTTTAATTATCAGATGCTAAACACAGCACCGCTGAGGCAAAACATACAATTACACCAGACACGCTGTGTCCTTTTCTACCACCCCTTCGTCTCCTCGGCAGCCAAACACAATCTGATGTTTTGTTGTTTTTGTATCTTTGTCCCCAGAGGGACCGGTAATTAGGGAGACCCTTTAGTGTATGTGGGAAACACTTAATGTGACCTGTTTGGTAAGTCATTGCCTCAGTTTGTTTTGTTGATTTGAGGCTGTGTTCACTCGCTGATATTTACAGCAACAATGGCAAAGCTTGGTCAAGACGCTGGACAAACCACCTGCAGAACATGGATCCTTTATTTTAAAGGAAGCAGCTGTTTATCTGGGTGTCAGATTTACAATCATTCTTTTAAAGTCACACAAGTTCAGGAGGAATTTCTGGAAGGAATATGCTGGATTAACCTGAGGGTGTCCTAGCGAACTGAAACATTAAAAACAAAGTCAGAAGAAACCTGGTTCTAATGAAAATGGATTCAGGGTTAGGAGTGGAGAGCTGGAGGGGGATGAAGCCATCCCTCAGTGAACTGATTAATGTATATGGCTCCATTTCCTTTAACAGACTGACCCACTTGCCATTTGTTACTGCAAATCTTCCCCTGAAGCTCACAAACCAAAGCATGTTGGTATGAAAAACTCTCTGGTCTGCTGCAGGTTGTCTTTAACCCTTACTCCTCCTGCCATTTCTGCTAGTTTTTGGCTCCACTATGGATCAGAAACATCTCATTGGCTTCATTCCAGCAACAGAGGATCATTATTTTTCTTCTTTTCAGACATCGTGTTCACTTGATGATCAATGCCTGCTCCTGATTGGACATTGTTGTTTATTTACGACCTCTGATTGGTAGAAAGTCTGCCAGGAAGTAGTTTCACCATAATTTCCAGGTTAAAATAGAGGTCTCTTAGTGATATTGACCTATTTCTACTTTATTAAATAATTTATGAATAAGCACTACATTTGGTGGCCGAGTTGTAAACCACCTAAATGGGATTAAAGATACCGGACCACCTGAAACGCACCATCCACGTTTAACTTCCTGTTAACAATCACGTGGCGGCATTTAGTCACGGCGACTTGGTGATGTTCCACCTGAGCATCAGGATGAGGGAGAAAGGGGAGCATGTTTGAGCGGCTGGATTCTGGTCTGAGGAGAATGAATAACTATTAAACGGTGTTGCCTTCGATCAATAACAGTATTTTAACCCCTTTGTTTGTATATGTGAATTTAAATTATTCCAACAAATCAGTGATCTCATATTTCAGTCTAATGACATAAACGCTGATAAACTTGGTTTGAAGGTGGAAAGGGATCAAACTGTATAATTTACAGAGTGATTTGTTTTGCCATTGCAGACAGTTTTATATGTTTATAAGGTAAAAAATGTAATTAGATCTCTGAATGGCTCCGAATCTGAGACACAGCCCGACATGATGATGGTGGATAAAACGATGCCAGCCTGTGTCAAGTCACATACCAAGATGTTTTACGTGTTTTTCCGTTCTCTGTTTCATTATTTGTGAAGGATTTTCTGATGTTTTTATTGTTCTCTGACAGCAGTCTTAACATCTATGAATGAATCCTTTTCTCTGTTTTACACCATTGTTGCACAACGTTGCCCCCGGCAACAAACAGCATCTTTGAGCTCTGTCATGAAAAATAGTGTGAGCTATAAAACGGCCCAAAATGAATCTGTACATGATGCTCCGCAAACATGTGTGCAGTGGGTGAATTTAACTAAGGCTCTGTGACCACAAGATGCTTCGTTTTATTAGATATAGAAAAAATGTGGTTTAAGAGAATGTTATGAAACAGGAATGAGCTCCATCACTGCACTCATGGGTCCTGCTGTTTGGAGACTTGTGGAGATGTTTATCGTGGTTCTGTGTTTATAGAAGCAAGCACATCTTTCAGTAAAAGGTTTAATCTTGTAAACATGAGGTTGCCTCTCATTCAGCTTATTTCTAACCCGTTTACAGTAACTGAGCAGTAACGCTGGGTTGCTGTAGCTTCTACGTGTGTATCAGAACATTTTTTAAGTGTGTGAAATTCAGACGTTCACGCTGCAACCCTCTCCGCTGTGGCACTCAGCTCTGGGAGTTCTTCAGGGAAAACTGGACGGGAATGTTTCTCTTTATACACTGTGGAAAAGAAAAAGTGATAACAATTCATCAAAATGCTGAATGACAGAACGCTCATCAGATTTCTGCTGTGATCCTGTATCTTTTTCAGGCAGCTCTGAGCCTCAGAATGAAGTATCAACATAAACAATGATAAACATGATGAATAAATGTGGCTGCTGGCAGCTGATTGCACACATGAACTCATGTCTCATTAACCCTCTGTTGTCCCTGCCTGCTTTTTTATAGATGATGGATGGGAAGCATGTGTCCTTGTGTGTAATTAGGTAGTCAATTAACAGATTCAAGGCAGGGGGTTTTCATTCTTCCACTCAGACAAATCCACGTTTGTGTGATTCCTTTCACATCCAGCAGAGAGAGCGAGTAAGAGAGAGAGAGAGAGAGATTCAGACATTACTACCTCTCTCCCTGGCTTTGTCTGGCCTGTCTTTCTCTGTCAAGCTCAAAAAAGGACAAGAGACAAGTATTAAAAGAAAAAAAACGTACCTAGGGTTCCCTGTTGGGCCAGTTCTTCTTCTATAGCAATCAGGCGGTTGTATTTAGTCATCCTCTCAGCGCCGCTCAGACCTCCCAGTTTGACATAGTTGAGGCTCAGACCCACAACCTGAAGAAGAAGAATGGCAGCAGTGAGGCGCAAAGGGCTCTTTCTGGACAGAGAAGGTACCATTGCTGGTTCTGAGCCGGCGTCACATCCTCAACCAGTAGCTTTAATATCAGGAGAGAAAGACAAGCTGGTTTCAGAGCCTGCAGATGAGGGTTGTTTTGTTGTGACCACTGTGGATAAAAATAATAAATTAAGGGAGCTCCGACACCTTACTCATGTAAACCGAGGCTGGGAGCCAGCTCAGGTATGTGTTACACAGTGAGTGGTTCTGCCTGTGTGAACATCATTATTAACCTCACTAATTAACACCGTGTGTGTGTCCCAAGCAGGAACTTCTTTTGAGATAAAGAAAAGTGAAGCCTTCAGAAATGCCAAACATTGCAGTTCCTCCCTCCTCCACTAGGGGCACCAAACAAAGCAAATCCCATAAACTCCCTTGTTAAAAAGACCAACCTCACTGCAGAAATAAACATGTTTACAGTCTGATACAAAAAGAAATGTTTAGTTTTGATAGATCAAGTTTACTTTCGTGACAGGGGGTGAATTTTCTTTTTCTCATCTGCTTTAATCTTACACAGAGCCGGGTATCTGTGAAACCGAATATTTTTTTACGTGTATAGCTGTTCATCCACATGAAAAAGCAGAAACGCATCTTTTTTTTTTTTAACATGTCTTGTCCAGCATTCAAGCAGGCAATATGATGGTCTGACTGCTGTATTGTGCTGAGACAAATTTGCTTTGTCAAGAAGATCTTCATGTATATATGTATAGACAGAGATCCTCTTGATAATCAGAATTCTTTATTTATTATTTATTTTGTTTTAAATTAATACTTTTGCTGGACCGACCGGAAAAGACAGAAAAGGGAAAGTAAACACAACCCAGATTGAGGAAAAGTCGACACCACAAAAGGAAAAACTGCAATCCAACCAGATATCATTCCACCTGCTACACCTGAATATGAAACAAAGGATATCTCATGAGATCCCAGAGTCATAAATCAGCAACTGTCAAGAGCGCCATAAGTGAACAAGCATACTATCTAAATAAACAAAAGATCAAAAAGCAGAAACACACATGCCGACAGACACAAGAAAACATACCGAAAGAGAAAACTAACTCAGATCTGAAGTATTCTAAGGAAATATGGCTCTTTATGAATAAACCTAAAGAACAGCTCAGTGACTGTGTCGTTATGCAGAACGTACGGGGTAAAAAGTGCTTGAAGAAAAGTGATCATGCCAAGACGACCCCCTCTACCCAAAGGTCAGAGGCAGGCTAGGACCACCCGAGACCAAAGCAAACAGCAGTCAGCCCGCACAAGGACCCCAGCCACCCCACCCAAACCCAGCATCCGCCCAGGAGGCGGCAGAGGGAGGTCCCAGCCAGAGCCCCCCACAGTCAGGGGGAACGGGCTCCAGTGGGCCCAGGCCAAGAATCACCAACCCCACGGGCACCGGCTGCCCAGGGAAGGCAGAAACGCATCATTAAAATGATTATTTCTAAAAGCTCCTACCAAAGAGAAGTTTTTGGGAAACTTTGTCTTTGAGTTGCGTGTGTACATAGAAGAACCAAGTTTTATGTTCCCGAACATCACAGCCTGCAACAAGTCATGCATCGACGTCACATGTGCGACTTGTTGATGGCATGAATGCAGTCAGAGGTGTGTGTTTACTTTCATGCAAACCCTTTTAGTTTGCTTATACAATCACAACTGCTTCATTGTGTTGAGGAATAGAGGAGAAGGAGCGCTCTGAGGCCAGCTGTTTTACACCTCTTTTCTCTCTCTATACAAAGGCATGTTGGGTTTGGCATGTTTACACTGTCTAAGGCTGTCTTAATTCAGGGACTGCATACTTCGAAGTACGCAGACTATGTAGACCACAAAGTGTTCTTCATAGTCTGCGCACTACGACTGCTACCTACTGTTCGAGAATTACCCATAGTGCTCCAGTGCTGTGTTGCCTAGCAACATCATATGCTATGTGTATCATATATGTAGTGATCTGATTCTTCCACAAAAACACGAAAATATCCTTTTATAGAACAGAAAATGGAGCCAGATATTTCAATGTTGTTTATTTTCATCTTTCTGAGTCTCTAAATTACAAACATTTGGAGGAGAAAAGGCCTTGTGACAATTAATACTGCATATATCCATCCATCCATTTTCTTCCACTTAATCCCAGAGCGGGGTCGCGGGGGGGCTGGAGCCAATCCCAGCTCAACGGGCGA
>JBAMHV010000017.1:912949-923571 GCA_037177535.1 Pseudomugil gertrudae | reverse complement strand
TCAGGTGTGATGCAGCAGGGTAACTCACAAGACTTTCAGGACTGCGGCTCTCGAGGACAAGGGTTGGCCACCCCTGCACTAGCTCTTCTAGTTTAAATCCTGGTTCATTTGCTAGGAAAGTCTAGTTCATTTGGGGAGGTGTGAATGTAGCCAAAAGGCCCCTTTTTGCTTGATTTGGTCTGTGTCAGGGTCTGTGTCAGGGTAACTCCGAGGGTTGTGTTGAGTTGTGGCCAACAAAAGTAAAAACCATAGAAGAAAACGAAGCAGAAAACGATGAGGGCAACAACTGCAAGAGATTTTTAAAACAAGCTGTGTGAGTGTGTCAGGCATGTTGGCAGATTACAAACAACTTTATAGTGGTGCGTTACTTTCACCAACCTGTGTCTGCAATTCATGTCAGAATGTTGACCAGTATATTTGACAATACATGGCTAAGAGTAGGATTCAGCCTTTAATAGCCTTTGGCTACTTATAGATTTACTAAACGTCGGGAATTCTTAACTAATGGCATGAGAATGATTCAGCATTAGTCTAATTCCAGCGACTGGCTGTTGGTGCCTCACTAGTTGTGTGTGATGTGCATGGTGGAATCAGGCGGCTCTGGATTACAGCCTCACATTTCTGTGCTGATTATCATGTAAATTACTGGGTCTGAAGGGGCTTTGAAGGTCTGTTAAAATAAAAGTGTTTCAGTTTTGCATCCCAGTTTGTCACTGTTCCAGTTAAAGGAGGAGTGTGTTGCACATATTTCAACAAAGTGGAGTCAGAAACACCCACCTGTGTCCACTGGCTGTGTTTATATTAAATGTAAGATAAGATCAATGTTTCTGCCTGGTTAGCTGATTTAGTCTTAGAAGAACAACAGAGAAACCACATCAACCAACCAACATAGTGATGCATGATATGAAAAGTTTAAACCAATACCCATATTTGTTTGCTTGTCACGACCAATAACCAATAGGATATTTGTATTTTAACTAAAATTTACGGTTTGTGCTGGATGCAGTGATTAAAAAAAGATATTTAAGTAGACCTGGCATATTTGTAACATAAAAAATGTTTTGGCTCTTCAAATGTTTATTTTTTTCATGTCATAGCACAAAAATGTGGTCATTCTATCACAAAGGGCATCCTTTATAAATTCTGTAACAGATGTGCAGCTTCTGAGGGATTTGTGTTTAAATGTGACATTATAGGTACTGACATACTGTGTCAGCCTCAATTACAAAATGTAATCAAATATATAAAATAAAGTGCATCCTCAAAAATTAGGTGAATTCTGTAACATTTTCTCTGCCTCTTAAAAAGTTTTTACAGTGTTCTGAATGAATACATCGACCTTCTGTGTTATTGATTAAGCATTAGCACAGCTAGCTGCTATCGCTAGCTGCTATCGCTAGCTGCTATCGCTAGCTGCTATCGGAGCAGCATTGTATTTTTTCCATACTGCTTCGCTGCGACGACTTTTCAGATTTGTTGTTTCAAAACTTGAAACTTTCTTCCCTCCTCTCTGAATTCCCAGCAGTGCTTTTTCACCTCCTGCTAAAATATGACCATACTGCTTATTATCAGTCAGGCAGCGACGGGGCCAAGCCTGAGTCATGCTAGTAAGGTGCACATAACCTGCCTTTATGGCTAAATAAAATAACCTCAAATTTTAAAATGTTGTCAGGAATTTTTATGGGGACAATGTACCCATTGGATCGATGAAAAAATAACCCAAATCGGCAGATATTTTATCGATCCAATAAATCACTTTCCATAATTTGAACATTTCAGTCAGACCTCTGTTCAGCATAGATTAAAATGTTCTCTGAAAATCTAAATCACTGGATGCTGAGGCGTGTTTCACAGGTGTGTACGCTGTAGCGTTGCAGCGTGTAGTGGCTGCAGCTGCTGTCAGGCTGTTTTTCTGAACTGTGTGTCAGGGCTCATAGCCAACTGGATGCAGCGAGCCACAGAAAAGCGTGTGAGTCTTTCTTTGCTTGGCATGAGTGAATGGAAGCTCAGATGAAGGGATGAAGACAGAGCACATTCTCCCCTCAAACTCATTTTGCAGCCAGTCTTATGAATGTAGCTCTTTGATACCCGAGTTGTGTGTGTGTGTGTGTTTGTGGCATTTGCTGAAGTGAATTTAATGAGGCTCCTCTTTTGCTATTGTAAGTGCCAGTGGGAGTTTAGCTGTGTGTCTGGGCTTCTTCACAGTCTCTGACACTTCTTTACTGTGCTGTGATATTTCTCTGGACTTTCAGCATCAACTTTACAGGCACCTGCAACATTTTCAGATAGATTTAAAAAAAAATATTACATCATTAATGCCGTTTGAAAGCAACAGATGTTGTGCAGCATAAAAGTTCTTCTTTGCAGCTTTCTACCTTGTACACTTGCTTCCTCTGTTAAAGAACGACAGCCGCCTTTGGTGCAGTGAAACCTGCACTACACTGTAAAAAATACATTAATATTGCAGGGTTTTTCTGTCTTCTCTTGGCAAATTTCCTTTACCTATGGAGATTTATGGATATAAGGCAACTCTTGATAATTTAATAGTATTAATTTAATTTAAAAGTTATATATCTTCTTTTAAAAAATGAATTTATTTATCTATTATTGCTGAATGAACATATTCATATTGGACACAAAAAGAGGCTTGTGAGGCAACAAAGGACAAAGTATGAGACGTTTCACTTAAACAGAAAACCACCTGCAACATCTTCAAGGAAACAAAACCATCAATTAGCAGGAGAACGTAAAACAGACAAGCTGGGGAAAAATGATCAAATGTTTATCTCAACAAAAGGATCCTCGTCATAAAAACTAGCTGGTGATTAAACTCACAGGAACTGGATCACCATGCAGGTACATGTGGGAGCAAAATATGAGGAATGAGTAGTGATTAGTGACTGTGTAAGTCAGACTCTACAAAGATCAGAGGCAGACCAGGAGGGCCGCGAGACCCCGGAGATTAGTCGCCAACCCAGGACATGGGTTCACAGTCAGAGCTTCATAAAGCGCAGGGCCCAGGAGGCCGCCCAGGGACAGACACACAGGGCCCTAGGGGCCGGAGTCCCACCAGGCCCCTAGCAACCAAACGAAGGCCCACACACACCCCAGCACCCAGTACAGGCACACCAGGAAGTAGAGCATTACCCCCCAGTACAGCCTCTACCTGTGTTAAAGTGACCTTATCTCTTCACTAATGTCCTCAGAAGATGGAAGACTTCTCCTTGTTTAAAGCAGAGGATGCAGTTCTTTATGCTGATGGTGTGGGAGCTTCCTACTAACACGCTGTCATGGTTTCTAAGTGACAGCCATCTGTGGAAGAGCTGGAATAAGAGGCCAACAGGAAGTCACTGCTCCTGCTGAGAGCAGAAACATGTGGAAATGTCAACATGAGTTGAGCTGACTTTTCAAAAGAATACTAAATTTCCTGTTTATTTTTACTCATCCTCCAGCAGTGTGTGTGTGTGTGTGTGTAGGGGTGTCTTCTAGCTATTACACCAGTCTTTCTATTCAGTGAGGCTCAGAGCAGGAAATCCACTTGCTTTTGCATTAAACCACGATTACACAATTATTCATTAACATGAGACCAAAAACCATCAGTTTCCTGTGAAAGAATTATTTTCATGAGTGAGACAGTGATGATGATGATGATGATGAATCCAGTCAATACTGTTTATAGTTATGATGATGATGATGATGAACCCAGTCAATACTGTTTATAGTTGGCTGATATTATAAATAATACTGTTTGGTGGATAAAATCTCGTCCTGACTCCACTATGAGGAAGCTGCAGATACCAAACAGTTTGAGTTTTGTCGCAGCTATTTCGGTGGCGACCGCTGTGGATGCAGCTGTCTTCATCATAGGACGAGTTTGTATGAGCAAGCTTTTTGTTACACCAGCCTTTCTCAAAGTGTGGTCCCCAGACCACTAGTGGTCCGCAAGGTGAACGACAACTGGAATCTATTTGAATTAACTGGAAACGTTGTCACACTGAGTTTTGACACCAAACCATCTTATATCCTAATAACTATGGAGCAGTGGTTTAGGACAGGGTCACTTAAAAGAAGAAAACATAAAATAACAGATATTTTAAAATAAAAATATTATATTAGCATATTGTTCCTGGGCTGTTTAGAGTCAGGTGGTCCGTGAGTTTCTGTTGTAAAGGTTAAATGGTCCTTGGACTGAAAAAGTTTGAGAAACACTGTGTTAGAGGAACTCACAGAGTATTCAGACTCCTGTACTTCAGAAAATGCATTTACGTGAAATTAACTGTGTAGTGGACCCCTCGGCTCATGGAAGACACTTTACTGATGATTTTTTTGGTTTAATGGTGATAAACCTGCAAAAATTCACCATAAGAGCTGTAATAGTACACAAAAAGAGAGCATGTAAGCTAACGTCCCAACTCATACATTTAGCATTTGGTTGATAAACTCAAAACAGACATATTCAGCAGCATCTCCAAACCATCATTTTCCTATTGACATACCTTGTTCCTCTAATAAGAGATCTGCTTATAAATGAACACATCATTAACTTGTAAAAACTTGACCGGTCCCTTTTCTACATTAGCTCGCACCTAAAGCAGTGAGCGGAAATGCTTTCAAACTAAAAGCATCAACAGGAAACTAACCATAGCAAGACAGCCAAGACAACAAAGAAAGGCAAATGTTTCAAAATAAAATAGAATAATCCTTTGCAGTTGTTTTGGGTTATTTACAAACTGCTTACTGTGCATGTGGTGATGTGTAAACACAAAAACAAGTGTTTTCATTACATGCGATAAACACACACACACACACCTCATGTCAGCGTAAAAACCTTTCAGCAATATTTGAGATGTTTTTTTAACCGTAACCATTTTCTATTGTTATATTTAGGATGTGCACAATTGCAGGGGTAATAGACACATTTGTTTTTACTTCAGAGAACAAAAAAGGGAAAAGGTTTTACTGGAAACCCGTATTAATCCTTTATTGTTGTACATCAGACAGGAGGGTTAGTAGTGGGGTTTTAATGTGAACTTATCACCTGAAAGATGTTATTCAGGTTTCTTTATTTCACTTCATGAAAAACAAGCAGTCCATGGCTATAGAGAGAAAGAAAGTACTTTACTACTAACAGTACTTGGTACTAACACACAGATCAGTAATGTGTTTGAATGGAAGTGATTGTATTTAATGTGGATGTGAAAGTCCAGCGGAGATGAAACAACATTGTGCTTTTAGAAAACACTGAATCGTTATGTTGTTTTGTCTTATGATTTACACTCAGTTGCTTTAGAAATGTACAAACTTGACTCACTGACCACTCCAAATAAATCCGCTGTGCAAAGAGACGGCATCGTTTCATTATCTTCATCGTTTCTGTGAGTATGCTTTTGGTCACATGACCGCTGTGACTTTTCCCAGCACGAACAGGAAAACATTATTCTATTTTCAGTGGAAACTGGGATATTTTTACATTTGAAGTATATTCTTTCAGCTCTCGCATCAAGATTGCAGTAATATAACGTTGTTATGGTGGTCGCTAAGGGCACTTTTAACTAGAAGAAAGGTTTCTTTACATGTCTGTGGCAGATCACTTTCAAGAGGAAGGCTGAGATCAAAATATGTATATATATATGTACATATGTAACATATATTACATATATAGCTGATATATATGTAATATACGGGGTGGCAGGGATTAGCTGGATCCCTCCGCGGTCCGATAGGCTACGTCATCTCTCCGAGGAATTCCCAGAAAACTCCTCCCAGTGTAACGTGTCCATCCAGAGGCCTCCTGACCAGAGCTCACCACTCCCTCCATCATATTATAGGCTTCCCATTCATAATCAGCAAGACATATTATGGGTTTTACACAGTTTGACGTTGGATTGTTCTCGCTCCAGGCTCGTCTGGGAGGTTTAGGTTAACATCGTTAGCATTATGACACATTTTCAGGAAAAAAAATTAAATATATTACAAACTTGAACTATGAGGAAACCAACACTGAAAAGGTTTGTTCTAAAATGAGTTTTATTGCATTAAAACTTGTGTTTATTTGTGAAGATGATCATGTCCAGTGTGTTACTGCTGCTACGCACATGGTGCGTTCCAATCCTTTTATATCCTGTTGCCTTAAACCGGCTGCATTCCATATCAAATTACTGTTGGCCAGCAGTATTATGAGTTTTAAAGATTTCTTTTGAGTCTATTTTCATGTATATTGTAGGAATAAAAGAGAGAATTTCCCTCTTTTTTTTCTTTTTGTACAGTTTATAATGACATCCAGTAGAGCTCTTCAGTCCTGGTTTTTATGGCACATGGTAACTGGAATGAATACATTTGACCTTATGTAAATATTTTTTACATTCCAGTTTTCTCATTGGTACTCATAAGTACTTATTTTATATTCTGTGCTAACCCAGACTCTGTGCTGTAACTCTAAATCCAGCATTTCCTTCTTGCAAGCTAATATGAATGTTCCAGGTTGTGAGTAGTATTATGTTTCTAAGGTAACTCCTTTTGAAATACTTCCCAAAACATTAAAGAGGATGAGAAATAAACTATAAATCTTTGTAACAAATAATATTTTTAAAATCCCTAATGTGGGGATTAACTTATATCAGTGAATAACACATATGAACATGATTAATGACTTCTATGAATAACAATGACCTTTGAACTTTGGCTTTAGTGCATAGTTTTATAGTTTAACAAGAAAACAGTGTAAAGACTTGACTCCGTTGTCCATTATAAAGAGAGTTGTCCTTTTATTTAAGATGTTCTAGTCTAACTCTCTGTAAATGAACATTTCACTTGGTGCCTACAGCAGGAATCATTTATGTAAACTCTATAAATCCCATAATGTGTCTCGCTGACTGTGACTGTGAAGCCTGTACGCTGTACTTTATTATGTGTGCTGCGCTGGGAGAGATTTTCAGGCAATCCCTGAGACGCTTGGAGGGATGACGTAGCCTACGGGGACCACAGAGAGGTTCCTGTTTCTTCCAGTTAATCACCTTCGCCATGGAGGTTATGTTTTTGCCGGTGTTGGTTTGTTTGTTTACTTGCAGCATAACTCAAAAAGTTATGTCCGATCTGGATAAAGGAATATTTGATTAAAACTTGGAGCTGATCCGGATCACCATCTGGATCCAGGACTTCTGTAAACGATTCTTTATCATTGTGAGGTAGAGCTTATGTGTATATAACTATCGCTGTTGGTTCCTCATCGGTACCGGTATCGGTGTGTTTTTATGGTAAAGGAATTATTTGAAAATAAAGTGTTAGATGCAGAGTTTACACATTATTTATTCTTTATTCACACACACACACATCCATATTTACACATTTATAACATTTCATATAGGGTTCAGTTATTAACTCTAAACTCTTTACGAAGCTTTTAGAAGGAAGTCTGAGGACAGAATGACAGAATAAGCCGAACTGAATTAGATGCATAGAAGAAGAGCGTAAGATTTTCGTACATACCAAATATACATACATATAACACACATTTGGACACACAATACACATTATTTTTCTACATCAAACAATTTTTTGGACCACAGTTAACATATATAAGAGCTGATCAGATCTGGAGATGGATTTCAACACTTTCAATTTTTCATCGAGCCCATTCCAGATCTGTGGGTCCCTACATGCAATGCTCCGACTAGTACTAGTCACCAATAATTAAAAAATGTATTTCTAGTATCATAAGCATGGAGAGGACTCCAAATTGGGATGAGCTCAGACAGCCTGGTATTAATTTTATTAACAGTATGATGTATCAGCCAAAAAAGCTGGAACGGGGGTCGAGAAGGAGCATTATAACTAAACCAGGACAGAGCTCGCAATATTTTCTTTTGTAGATTTTCTTTAGGTAACTTGGAAATGTATTACACCATATAACATTACAATAGGTGAGATGGGGCTCAATTTTTATATTTTCAAGTTGTATAGGGTAAGAAGTGCATTTAGTGGAAGATGGTGTCTTATGTTGCACATATGAGCGCACATAACATCACCCTAACAATAATTGATAAACACAGATGTCACCGTCAACTGAGATCAGGTTGATATTTGTGCTGTCCTCGCCACAAGTCACTGTTTTGCAAGGCTAGACTGCAAGATAACGGTGCTTTAATAAACAGACTTTGATGTCTTTGAGCTGATTTATGACATTTATGACATTAGAATGACATTCAGCCATTGTTCTCTTAAACCAACCGTAAAACTGAAAACATGCAAAACGTGTATTAGCTACTGTATGTTACAATCTACATAGCAAATGCTAATTTCAAGCTAACGTTAATTAGGCTCATACTTGCTCAGATTTCACAAAAAATATACATATGCTACACAAAATAAACACATAGTGAATATCTTCACATTTTTATACTTTCGGACACATATTGTTCAAGGCAACAATTGTTTTTTGGGGAAAAGTACAACGCTCAACCCACGAACAACTTGGCATTGTGTTCAGCCATCTTGAATTTTCACATGCGCTTACCAAAATAAAATAACATTATAAAGCACAAGAGAGCGCTGTAGGCTAATCTATAACCCTGTATTATTCGATTAAAATGAAATGCAACCTTACAAAGGGCAGAACAATATTCATGAATGAAAGAAATACATGTCCCAGTTAAACTGGGACTGCGATATTTCCACTGGTTACCTGTTTACCTGCATGCTAGCACGCTATCAAATGTTTATGGTCATTTTGTTCTAATGTGTTTCCTCACGTTCAGGAATTTACTGCCTGAGCGTACAGCTGCAGGGCAGAGATACAACTTGCCGTCCTCTGTCTCAGACATTTATTGCAAGATTACATTTATGTTATTTCTCTGCCCAGGATTTGATTTTTCTAGCTTTTGTTGAGGATAAAAAGTCTATGTTGTTAAGGGGATTTTGGGAGTGGGATGTGGGGCCGCAGAGAGACAAGCTGGATGGTGGTTAGATGGAGTCTAGCCACAGGTGGTCCGTAATTCGGTGCTGTAATTGCCTAGCAAAGTGTATTACAGGTCTTCAGACCACTCATCCACTCTGTAGGGGTGAACTAGAGAAAAGGGTGAGTGAGGTGGAAAAATAGGATGGATAACATGATGTCCCGCCGTGAGACAATTCTGCCAGACACTCACAATACGTCAGGGGAGTGCTATTATTATTATTGTACGTGTTCAAAGAACACTTTGAGTAAAGGCTATTAAAGCAGACTAATGAAAATGATAGTGGTAAATGGGGAGACAATCTCCAATTCACTGAAAATGTCACCGTGTTTTAAAGACAGGTGCATTTTCTGCTCTTTGAATGGAGTGGATGTCGTCAGTTTATAGACTTTTTTTCACTTCTCAACCATTTACAGCCTGCGAGTTTGTAGTGTTTGAGGTCAGCAGCAGGATGGAGCCTCTGAAATCGTTTGGTGTTCAGTTCCTGGTTCTGAGCAGCACCATTCGAGCTTACCTGGTATATGGAAAAACTCATCGGATTGCTCAGAAGTTTAAACAGGAGATGAAATTATTTCCTCTTTTTTGGCTCGAAACTTAGAGTCAGTTCTTTTTAAGCAGTGATAAAAAGCATCCCAACACGGGGAGCTGAGAGTACCTGTCTCTGTCTTCCTGTTGACATCCCCACTATAATCCCCATTATAGTAAACTTTTGGGATTTATAAAAACACGACTTTACAGGGAAATGTCCCTACTTCCATTGAAAATATGACCATCTGGAGAAACGGGAAACAGCAGCAGAAGAATAAAACCAAAGACTTTTAATGTAATTTGAGACATTTATGCAAAATCAAATATAAATGGTCACATATAGATGTCATTAATACAGTATCACAAAAAATACCTGAATTCAAAACAGAAATGTTAATAAGAACGTCGAAATATGTTATGTCATTGGTAAAGTCTGTTTACATGTTGTAAAAGCTGCACCACACAATGAATCACTACGGTGTTCAGGATGCAGCCATACAATGTTCTAGATTAAAGATAAATATAATTAAACTCACATTGTTGCTCTGCAGAAGTGCTCATCTGTAGCCATCAGAATAATCCCCCTTGAATATATACAGAAAATGGAGTGATGGTTGAATATAGATAAAACAGGGACAAATAAAACACGTCCCTGCTAGAGGACATATTTTATTTGTCCCTGCTGGAGGACATGTTTTATTTGTTCCTGCTAGAGGACGTGTTTTAACTGTCCCTGCTCAAGGACGTGTTTTATCTGTCCCTGCTAGAGGACATGTTTTATCTGTCCCTGCTAGAGGACATGCATTATCTGTCCCTGCTGGAGGACATGTTTTATCTGTCCCTGCTGGAGGATGTGTTTTATCTGTCCCTGCTGGAGGACATGTTTTATCTGTCCCTGCTAGAGGACATGCATTATCTGTCCCTGCTGGAGGACATGTTTTACCTATCCCTGCTGGAGGACATGTTTTATCTATCCCTGCTAGAGGACATGTTTAATCTGTCCCTGCTGGAGGACATGTTTTATCTGTCCCTGCTGGAGGACATGGTTTATCTGTCCCTGCTGGAGGACATGTTTTATCTGTCCCTGCTAGAGGATGTGTTTTATCTGTCCCTGCTGGAGGACATGGTTTATCTGTCCCTGCT
>JBAMHV010000017.1:896937-909717 GCA_037177535.1 Pseudomugil gertrudae | reverse complement strand
TCTCGCGGCTGGCCTGGGAACACCTCGGGATCCCCCCAGATGAGCTGGTGAATGTGGCTGGGGAGAGGGAAGTCTGGTCTTCTCTACCTTAGGCCGCAGCCCCCATGACCCGACCTTGGATAAGCGGTGGAAAATGAATGGATGGATGGATGGATACTTACAAATTGCATAAATAAAAAGTATGAATTTAGTAGATTACTCTGTTTAACAGAAGTAATGACATCAGAACCCACATAGAAGAACCCACTGAGCTCACAGCAGAATGCTGTTCTCTTCATTTTGTCACATTTAAAATGAGAGTTTATTGGAGACATGGTCGCTATAATTCCATCAAAGGCTTTTCCCAAGGTAAACACTTAGATTAGCTGACCTCAATTTGTCCAGGAATACTTCGGCAGCTCAGTCCTCTGAGGAGCCGGGCTCAGAGAGTTTCTCCTTTTTAGATGTTTGCACAATGTTACTACAAAAACACAAAGACACAAACTTTAAAATGTAATCAGTTAAAAAGCAGAGCTTCAGATTTACTGTCCATCTATGTCTGATCGACTTGTGTCTTTCCAGGCGTTGGGAGGGAGGAGATCCCGGTGTGTCCAATCAGAAGACGCCAACGACCATCCTGCTGACTCCAGACAGGAAGTTTCACAGCTTTGGCTATGCAGCTCGGGATTTTTACCATGACCTGGACCCTAGCGAGTCCAAACAGTGGCTCTACCTGGAAAAATTCAAAATGAAACTCCACACCACTGCAGTAAGGATGCGGATACCTTCTATATAATCAATAAATGCATATCAGCTCTTTGTGTCACTCATTTTGCAAGCAGCAGCAGTTTAGACACACCTCATCCTGATCAGGCAGGGACTGTCTCACCCCACCAGGCAGGAGAAGCTAAAGCTGCAGCAACTCTTTAATTAAACATGAGCGCTCTGCAAAGATATCACACAAATTACTATCAGACCACATAAGAGTTGGATTTAGATGGTGTCTTACTCTCATTGCTGATTACATTGCTGGTTGTTGCACATCTCTAGGCAGCCAATCACGTGGCAGAACAGAACACTTGCAGAATAGCAAACACACGGATGAGCTACAACTGGGGTTGCTCCTGTCAGCTAAGAAAAAGAAACTGATGACAAACTGAAAACATGAAACCATGTCCATCCCTTTATGAGCACAGTGCAGCTTCTTCTGCTGGATACTTCCATGGATGACGCACCATGTTACAAAACTCACATCATCTCTACCTGCTTTCTTCATCATGATGATGAGTTCACTGTGCTCCAAAGGCCTCCACAGTCACCAGATCTACATCCTATAGAGTAGCTTTGTGATGTGATGGAATGGGAGATGCTTTTCATAGATGTGTAGCATCTCTGTGATGCTTCATATCAATATGGAGCAAAATTAACAAGGGATGTTTTGAGCCTCTCATTGAATCTGTAACACCAAGGATTAAAGCAGTTCTGGGATCCAGCCTGATACTAAAAGTTGGACCTGATAAAAGTGGACAGTGAATTTAGATTCTGTTTTTCAGACAGTGACAGTAATCAGTAAAAAGGTCACACCATCACCTTTATAATGGCTGCCAGCATGCTCCACCACCTGCTGAAGCCTGAATTAAAAATGATGACTGCATCTATGAGTGATGCATCTGTTGGCGCCTCCAGCTGCTCCGACATACTCTGTTTCATTTATACACAAAACCTGTCAAGAAGTCTGAAAATGCATCACACTGTGTTGCATGCTGGGATGGGAGTCCCATCTGACCCATGCTGACCCATGCTGACCCATTACCTCATTTTACTTAGTTTTTTCTGGCTAAAAATGATCAAATCAAGTAGAAATAGAAAAGAAAGGAAAGAAGCAATGGCGTAAAGGACTAAAAGTTTCTGACCAACAGTTTCAGAAACACTCGGACCAACAACTATTACATGTTAAATCTCCTTTCTTCCTCATCATGATGCTCAGTTTGAACTTCAGCCAATTGTCCATGTCTGGCTGGTTAGATATCTCTGTTAACAGGAAGTTGAATAAGTGGAGCTGATAATTCAGATGACTTAATGTTCACGTCTGTCATATGTAACACGGAGCTGCTGAAAAAATCATACAAAACATCATTCTGACAAGTTTTTACTTTATCCTGTCAAAGGTTCTCCCATGTGTCTCCGTCTGTCCTCAGAATCTGTCCATCGACACTGATCTCCATGCAGCCAATGGGAAACGAGTAAAAGCTCTGGATATCTTTGCATATGCCCTAGCCTTCTTTAAGGAGCAGGCATTGAAGGTAGCATCTGTTCATACAAGCCCAGAATCTGGCTTTAGATATAAGATAAGACGTTTAAATGTTTACTTTGCAGGAGCTCAGCGACCAGACAGGTGGGGAATTTGACAACAATGATGTGAGATGGGTGATCACTGTCCCTGCCATCTGGAAAATGCCTGCGAAGCAGTTTATGAGGGAAGCCGCCTACAAGGTAAACTCTGCTTTACATCCAGCCCATCTGTAAACGATTCCACAACATAAGGATCATTTTGTAAAATTATATTCTTGTGAGAACACACACACAAACACACACAGTCATCATCAGGCTGTAATAGAGGAGACTGTCAGGTAGAGGTCAATTTTTTGGTCAGGAAGCTAAGATCACAATATGTCTAGGAGCTTTCAGCACAAAATAACAGTTTGTCTGAATGAGTCTATATAAGGTACGTCATCTGCAGGTTATCAAAGGTCAAACCTCAAAGGTTACAGGTTTATGCTATAAAAAGCTCTCATCTGCAGTTATAAATAGTGCTCCATTTGGTAATGCCCTATGAATCTGTCGTGTGTTCAACTCTCCAGACCAATATTGTATGTGGTCAGCTGGGTGTGGTTGTCTGCAGTCTCAGTGAAAGCATAGAGGAGGAGGAGGAGGAGGAGGAGGAGGAGAGACTCAGAGCAGCCATAAATAGGTGGGATGAATCAGGAGTCTGTATTTTATAGCCTCTTTGTGCGTGCTATGAAGCAGCAAATGAGTTTATGTATAACTTTAACACATTTTTCTTCAGTCACCTCAGAGATGCTTTATTCTGCAGAACAACCAGCACTCTCACAGAGCTGGATCAGTACTGGATCAAGGTAGTTTTCATCACCACCTCCGGTTCTATTAAAGCACCACAGAGGATAGAAAGCCATAATACTGATTCAAGTTTATGTCCAACGATGCCACCTTTCTGTCCCACCACCTTACTGGTGTGTTAGTGAAGAGATGACGTGGATCTCCTGGAGGCAGGATAAAGGATGACCTGATGGGGAGAGGATGTGATTAAGCTCAGAGATGGGGGGATAGAGGATAGAAGAGTGACTCAGCATCTGGTACCGGCCATCTGATTGGCTGTTCACAAGGAGAAAAAGGGAGGGAGTAAACGAGTGAACCGCACTGTCATCACTTCTCCTCTGATTAATTCACTCCTTATTTCCCTTGGTGCTGTGGTGCAGCTTCCAGTCTCCACTCTTCTATTTTATCCTTCCTGATGTCAGTGAGTTTCTCTGGATGCTCGTAAAGGAGCCAAAAACCAAGGTTAAGAAGACAGAAACTAATATTTATACCTGATAAACATCCACTGCTTTGCTTTGTGAAAGGATACACATTAATAAAGTTTTTAGAGCTGCTAAGATTTGCAGTTAGTCAGTGGTTCCAGACGAATCCTCATTCCTCACCTGCAGCTATATTCAGTATCATGGCTCATGTTTTTTTACATTACCATAAAACTGCTTGTTTAATGTTCTCAGACCCAGAATAACACATTCTAGACAATGAATTTAGGCAGAAGTGTTTTATCTCCTGCAGGTTTGGCTCTTAAAGCTGCATACACTATGGAAATCTTGCACACTAAACGCATTAGCTTACCAGCGTGGTCCGAACAGACAGTTTTACTGCTAATAGTGTGGAAGTCAATAAGTCAGTCAGCCACAATGTCAGAAAGCTGCAGAGAGAGACGACTCAGTGAATCAGTCTGCACATACTGCACATTTATTATAAACAGTCAGCACTAACGAGACAAAAAAGGAACGTTTTGAGCTTAATGTTAAGCAAAAGGCTTTCTCTGGGATCCGATTGAGAGGAGACATGAGTGATCTGCTCTCCTCGTCCTTAAAAGACCCATTTACTTTATGCTTGATGCAGAAAGCAGATATGCAGAGCAAGCTTTGTCCATCATGCAGTTGTGCACTTAATTTGGTTAGAAGCTTTTCCTCACTCGATGCAGAAAATAGCAATACTACTGGAAATCATGGTGGCAGTGTTGTGTTGTATAGCAAACCAGTGCTAACATGCTAACCAGTAAAAATAACAGACCAGAGAAGAAGCTAAACATTAAGAAGACCATACAGAAAGTGCCACATTAAAAAAGTTTAAAAGCACCAGAACAAGATACCGTATATTTTAGTTCTGACCTTAGGAACACATAAAAGACCAACGAATGCAAGATGAGTATCTCCTGTTCCATGTCAACCTAATTCAATTCAATTTATTTATATAGCGCCACTTCTTGACAGTGTCATCTCAGGGCGCTTCACAGACATCATATTGAGCCAATTCATAAAAAAAAAGCCGAGCTAAGGGAAACCATAAGATTGCATCAAATCTTGACTTGGATCCAATCTCCATCCTGAGCTGCATGAGGCGACAGTGGGAAGGACTTACTCTGCTGTGTGAGGAAGAGTCATCATTTACGTTAACAAACTGAGATCTATCAGATAAATATGACTTAAACCAGCTTAGTGCTGTCCGTTTAATACCAGTAACATGTTCCAGTCTCTGTAGCAGAATGTTGTGGTCTGCTCTTTTAGACTATATGTAACTTGAAGGAGTCACATTGTCACAGATAGATTTTTATCTCTTTGCAGTCTGGTCTGGTTTCCCGGGACAACCCAGAGCAGCTCATCATTGCTTTAGAACCGGAGGCAGCATCCATCTACTGCCGTAAGCTCCGCCTCCACCAGATGGTGGACCTAGGCACACAGACCACCCAGAACGGCTTCAGCCCAACTGACAACGTTGGAAGTGGGATGAGTCAAGGTACGACTGAACAGAACTCACCCAGAGAGCTGTAACTGTATATCTGAGCCGCTCTACTCATAGTTTGACTTGTGACATTTCTCCATCCTGTTTTCTCCTTGTTCGATGTTGTTTGTGTCTTCAGTGTCTCCAGGTAAACTGTTTGCAGACCGCATGAGGGTTCACATGCACATACTTTTTATTTCTTTTAAACCTCACGTTTTAACTTGCTTTTGCTACTTTTCCCTGAGTGACTTTTACACACTGAACTGGTTAACACACAGACTCGATAGAAAAGCAGAAATAAGCTGGTTATTATAAAAACCTCAAATTACACATCATAATCTGGTTAAATAAGCAGAAACACCCAGAGCTATTTCAGTGTGCTACATGTGATGCAGCAACAGTAATATTCCTGTTTTTTTACACAAGATTTCACCTTTTTGTGTTAAAAAAGTTTGTCCACAACCACAAAAATGAGGAATTATACAGTTTTATACAATTATATATAGAATTATACAGTGCTTTTACAGTTTTCCTCATCTTCCCTCTGCACAGTTTGTGTTTCCCTGCATGTAACCTGTAAAGTAAGATTCAGCTGGTTATTTTTGTCATGAAAACTACAGTTGTGGAGAAAGGACAGGATTCCTGCTCAGATCTTCATCAGCTCATCTCTTAGTTAACCAGTGCTGTATGTATGATGAGTTTGTAAACGAGAAACAAGTTGCAATCAGTCCGGTGTGTGTGAGACGTTCTACGGGTGTGTGTGAGAAGCAAATTTACGTGAAAAAGAAGTAATTTTAGCTGTAACGTAAGTCACGTAGGAAAAAAGAGCAAAAACAAACTGCAACATGTTGTGGCACTTCTGGTAATGGAGTAGTACACAGCATCTCCCGTACAGGTGGCTCTCACTGCGCTGTTGAGGGGACTGCTGTTCATGGCAGACATTTTTCAGCACACCTGTAACAACACATTTGTGCATTTTGTGGCACAACACCTATCAGAGGACTTGTCACAGGTCCACTCACTGCTTAGGGACTTTATAAGGAACCAAAGCTTATAAATGACGGTTGTTCTGTGGGTATTGAGCAGCCATGTTAACATGAAGGAAAACATGTTAAGTTCTGATGTTAGTTGGTCAGAAGATGGAAGATAATAGTAAAAACTCATGCCTAGTTTATTTAAAAGCTGTGGATGTTTGTTAAACCTTATGTACATTATTACCTGACCTGATGGAGTTTTTAAAGATATATTTGAACTGAGGGGAAGATTGAAGGGACTAGGCTTGAAGCAGAGCTGGAAGTTAGTTATTATTATCAGAGACTAAAGAACTCATTTTTATAAAATGTTTCATATTTTTTACAAATGTATTATTATCAATATTATTATTTTTTATTAAATTGGTCACTACTCACCGCTGGCAGCTGCATCTGAGGATAAATAGTGAGCTCAGAGTGCAGAGTCTTGCAGAGGCTTGTAAATCTACCTGTACTTCTTCCGCTATATCCTTCCCTCACTCATAAACAACAGATACATAAACTCCTCCACTCTGGGCAGTTCCTGGACCGGCGCTGATGATCCCATATGCAGATATGAAAGCTATTACCAGAATATTGTGCTGTATAACAAAGCGTAGAAGTACACTGATCCCTGTAAGAGGAATGGGAAGAAGACACACCAGAGCGAAGGCCTTTAGTGCTTTAGTGCCTGAAACCAGAGTTTTTCCACTTTGCTGTAGTCTCTTTGTTTTTTTTTATCATTGTTTTTATTTAAATTTTCCATTTTACAAAACAGACACATGCCACTAAAACTGGCACAGAACACAAACAAAATGAGTACAGCTCAGACACACAAAGTATGTGACAGACATATCTTAGTCATTGATAAGCCAGAGTCCATAAGTAGAAATTCGCTGTTGTCTCTTTAATCTTTTTCATACCTGAAAAGACCAGTTCTTTTTTCAGACTAACCAGAAAAATAAAACGTCAGTGTTTAGCCAAGCCAACTTTATTTATAACATACTTTATTAACAGCAGGTACTGACCAAGTCTTCTCTGCCTTTAAAACCTTGTGAAACATTGATTTGATGAATTATTTAATTTATACTGTTTTATGTTTTGATCTTATTTTGTGCTTCTGTGATGTTAGTCATTCTTTATGTCGAGCTACAATGTTGTGCAGCTCTTTGTGTGTCTGCATTTGTTTTTGATGTTAACAACATTTGATTGGTTGGTGCTTTAGCATCTAAAAATACATCTAACATGTAAAAGACAAAACACTGGAAAAGCAATAAAATTAGAGAAAAATGGGATAATGATAATAAATAAAAGCAAAACAATTATAAAATCACATCAATTTGGATGTATAGTAGTGGAACTGTGCTGGAATTAACTCAGCTCAACTTTATTTATAAAGCTCTTTTTGACGATTTTCATTGGAACAAAGTGCTGTACAAGATCAACCAAAGCAACAAACAATTAAAAGGGAAATAATAAAACGATAACATAATGGTTCATTGCTTTTAAAAGAAAAACAACTTTACAAAGTAAGAGACACAAAAACAATTAAAACTGAAATAAAATAAATTAATAATAAATAAAACCAAAGTACAGCAAACAGAAACGGTCTCACACTGGGTTAAAAGCCAAAGAATAAAATGGCTTTTAAGAAGAGTTTTAGTGAGGAGGCTTGTCTGATGTGGAGGGAGAGCTCATTTTACATATTTATACATACCAGCAATGTCCTCTCTGAGCTTCCGTTTGAACCGCGGTACGTCCAGGAGCAACAGGTCAGCTGACCTGAGGCCTGAGCAGGAGCGTAGGGGTGGAGAAGCTCAGAGAAGAAGCCATAATGTATACAGATTTCATAACAAATGAAAGAATCTTAAAATAAACTCTGTAGTGCACTGGCAGCCAGTGGAGGGAAGCCAGAATGGGGTTATGTGCTTCCTCTAACGTACTCCAGTTAGGAGGCGTGCAGCAGCGTTGTGCACCAACTGGAGTGGTAATCCAGCCGAGATGTGATGAAGGCATGGGTCACGGGTTCAAAGTGCTGCTGTGCAAGAAAAGGTTTGACCTTAGCCAGCTGAAAAAGATGGATCTGTTGATCCAGTTGAACATCGCTGTTCATCTTAAAAGCCAGCTTTGAGACTATTGGCTTTAAAAAGCCCGCCGACAGACCCAGAGAGGGGTTTACGATGCCACTGAGACCAAACATCACCATTTTAGCTCTTCCTCATCTTCCTCACCAACCAGGCTTTGATGTCTCCCAAACATGCTGAAAGGGTTGCAAGAGAGAAAAGGTGTTTTTCTTTCAAAGCGGCACATAGATCTGACTATCATCAGTGTAAAAGTGAAAGGAGACACTTAAATGACTAACTGGTGGAAACCAGTAGCACAGGGAACAGAAACTGATGTATTAGAGGTGGAAAATGATATCTAGTCCTTATGTTAGTCACTTTATCCAATAGAAGGTGAGAAAGTGTTCACGTGCCTCAAATGAAGGTTGAGTGTAGACAGTCTGGAGCAAGATGAATATAATATACTGCAGTCTGACAGATTCTTTCAGCATTTTGCCTGATTAAAGGAGAGTTTGGATGCTTCAGCCCTGCTTCAATCCTAACCTACATGTTCTCCTGTGAGACGAACCTGAACAACCTAAACAACTCCTCCTTTGAGCCTCAGGAGGAGTTGTTTCTGCTGTAATGATGTTGCTGGAATGTAGACTGATGTCATGTTAACAGCAGACCTTTCTCATGGCCTTTGCACAAATAATGACAATCAGAAAGGCTGCCCTTCCTTTCTGTCTTTTTTCCTCTGTGTAGAAGGAAATGTGCCTCTGACATTTACTTCTTTCAGCTCTTCCTGCTTCGGCTCGTTACATGGCTTCACCGCCCTGTTTCATAGCTAGAGTGTCATCATTACAACAATAAAGTTGGGACATTGTATAAAATATAAATAAATACAATGCTTTGCAAGTTCTTTTTATCCCATATCCAGTCAAATACACTAATAAAACATTGGTATGTCTGTCAATGTGTTACATCACCTTTACGTTTAACAACTCGGTGTGCACATGGGGACTGGGGACACTAATACTCTCAGGCTATGCAAGTGGAGTTCTTTCACAATCTCACCTTATGTCCACGTTTGGTACCACACCTTTTTAACTACAAAGCCACGCTGTTATAGCAGATGCAGAAAGCGTCTGGGCTTTGTCTGGCTGAAGTAAGCAGGGGCATCCCTCAAAACAACGTTGCGTAGGTGGCAGGATACAGTATGTGGCTCCAAAAACCTGGATGTCTTGTTCAGATGTGTAAGGCATGTCCATGGGGACCAACACACACCCATACTGTCAACCTGCTGGCTTTTCCACTCTGTGCTGATAGTCATGACGTCCATGATTTCAAAAACGATTTGAAATGTGAGCACGTCCGACCCACAGCACATTTTACACCAGGCCAATCTGAGATGAGAAGCCAGCAGCGTTTCTGGGTGTAGGTGATTTAGGCTTTAGCTTTGCATGGTAGAGTTTTAACACGCACTTGATAACGTAGAGACAGACTCTCGTAACAGACAATGGCTTCCCAAAGTGTTAATGCCCATTAATGCAGTGCTGTGTGAAGGATTTAGGGTTATGGACATTCAGGATTTGCTTTCCACTGCTTATGTTCACAGATTGTATGAATATTCTGATGACATACGAGGTTGTAGATGATTAAACCTGTAAATTACATGCAGTTGTATAATGAAAAACATTCTTACACTGATGGACTGTTTGCTGATACAGCTGTCCAGATAGTGATAAACCTTACCTCATCTTTGCTTGTGAACCACTGAGACCTTCAGGGATGCTTCTTGTTATACCCAGTAATGACACTGGTCTGTTTCCAGATCACCTGGAATGATTACAACAGATATTGTTTGAGCATGTCTCAGCTTTCCCAGTGTTTTGCTGCACATGTACTAGCTTTTATGGAGCAAACTGATAGCATCTAATACTAACCGAGGGTACAAAAACAATAAAGTTTTTCAGTTTGAACCTAAATATTTTGTCTTTGCAGAGTAATCAGCTGAGTTTAGATGGGAATTTATTTGCAAATGATTGTATTTTGTTTTTTTAATTTACATTATACACAACATCTCAATTCCATTAGAGCAGCCTTTCTCAAAGTGTGGTCCCCGGACCACTAGTGGTCCGTGAGCGCCCCCTGGTGGTCCGCAAGGTGAACAACATGATAATCTGAATCTATATGAATTAACTGAAAACGTTGTCACACTCAGTTTTGCGACACCAAACAGTCTTATATCCAAATAACTATGGAGCAATGGTTTAGGACAGGGTCACCTAAAAGAAGAAAAAATAAAATAACAGATATTTTACAATAAAAATATTGTAAAAGCTGCTTTTTGAGTTGTAAACTTGTGAATGGTTTATATTAGCATATTGTTCCTGGGATGTTTAGAGTCAGGTGGTCCGTGAGTTCTTGTTGTAAGGGTTAAATGGTCTTTGGACTAAAAAAGTTTGAGAAACACTGTTCTAGGCGAATGTAAAAAATGACTCCTAAATTAAAATATTTTCTCATTTTCCCCCTCTGCATCTTTAACATTCAGGCTCGCAGGAGGACCACCACTCAGATGGAGCTGCTGTACGCAAACAGCGATTCTGCTTCCGACGTACCCACAGACTTCTCCAGCCCGATGCTACCGTTAGCCGAAACACCAGATGGAGGTGGAGACATGGACTTGTCGGGCTCATCAGTCAGGGAATACACGGCTCTCTCCCCCGGCTTTTCTTCTAAAATGGGCAGCATGTAAGTCCAGGCCCGACTCTCTTTTACTAACACATTACATCTGCTTCTTCCTGCTTCCTGCATACTGCTGCTTTAATGGAGGTTTGCCTTTTTAACTGAGCGCCTTTGCAAATGTCCAAACTTTTCTGCAAATGATGGATCCTCTGATGTGAAAGCATTCAGACCTGGGTCTGGCTTGTTATTGTTTCCACTAATCCACTAAAAATAAAATGACTAATAAATGTGCTTGTGCACATTAACTTTATCTGACAAGTTAAGCTGAGGGATCAGTGTTTATTAAAACTATGGCAAAAAAACAAAACTTGCAGTGTCCTCCTCAATAAGCGTAGACTTGCCGAAGAACCATTACTGCATTGGGTCGTAAAGATATCAGGTAATGTTGTTTCTGTGTGCTCCGCATGCTCAACCCTTCATCCTTGCCATTGCCATTAATTTGCGTCGGTGTCAACGTCCTTTTTGTTTTTGTAATTTATTTTTTATATACTGTCTTTGTGGGGTGTGTGTGTGTGTAATGTTTGTGTGTGTGTGTGGATAAATTGATCAAACTGAACGATCAGCTCTGGCTCCAGAACTCTGCCAGGCGTGGAGAAGCGAGGTCCGGAGCCTTCCCCGCTCTCTCGCAGGAAGACCTATGACAAGGCACAAGCAGCGGCTGACAGGGCAAAGGTCAAGGAGATTAAACAGTAAGAGCTTGTTGCCAACACTCTGGCTGCAGGGCTGAAAAAAAGGCAGCTAATTAACCTCTATGACTCTACTAATACTACTCTGGTCGATTTTCCGTCTTTGGAGACGCATGCGGTGTTACCTTAATCAATAATGCTTTGCTTTTTTGATGACCTTTGACCTACCAAGTTATATGCTGAATTTAAGTCCAGATATTACTCTTTATCGTTAAAATTCTGTCTCTGAGTCAGAATAAAAAGCAGATTCTTTTTGTTTTGGGTAGTTTGGCTTAAATTCAGCTTTCAACTTGCCTCTTCTTCTGATGTTTCTCTGAGCTGCATTTTACTTCCTGATTGATTCACTTTCCTTCCTGCATTTTTCTGATCAGTAAATTTTCCCATGTGAGATACATTTTTATAGAATATGCTGAGAGAAATCGCTTCACATCAGTGGATTGCTTCATGCTGCTGCTGTTTTTAAGCATGTGACAAATTAAACAAGTACATATTCACACCACCTGCTTTTGGAATACTTTGAACACATGATTGTTGTGAGTGCATGTGTCTGCACTGGAGCTGGATATTCCCACATTCGTGTCATATGGATGAATCTTAGGATTTAAGTAAGCCAGGCAACTTTTAGAAGGTACTGTAGCAGGGAAATATTTTTAATGCTGCACCACTAGACATGGAAGCAGCAGTGCAGCTGTGTTATTAAAAATGCTGAGCAGGGTAAAGGAGGAAGTTCAGAACGTGAAGCTGTAGTGACTTTGAATTTAAAGATGACAGTGAAAAAAATAGCCCTACCTGACATGGACCAAACTCCTTATTAACTAGTGTAAACGATGTTGTAAGTTGTCACCAGAGGCTGCAGTTTGCTGCACCATCTTAGATGCAGATGTGGAGTACAAACAATTATGAAACTAAAAGGCCCAAAATGCTCAGATAAAACACAATAAGATGGAGAACACTCAAGTCAGAAGCCCCTTTAAGACTTTCTGTACAATTTACGGTCCTCATGACAATAGAATAAGCTGGTCTGCACTAGTCTCTTTCATTAATAGCTCTCTCAGACTTTTAATATATTGAAATCAGTGTCATTTTAAGAAATATTCCACTTGTATCATTTTGATCGTACTGGCCAGCATGAAAGGTGTGTGCTGATTTTAAGCTGTCACCTATATTCAGTCACATAATGCTAATAAAATATCAACATTTGATTAATTAAATATTAATTAATGAGCAGTACAGAAAATGAATTAATTGTTC
>JBAMHV010000017.1:877135-896837 GCA_037177535.1 Pseudomugil gertrudae | reverse complement strand
TTAGAGTCAGGTGGTCCGTGAGTTCATGTTGTAAAGGTTAAATGGTCCTTGGACTGAAAAAGTTTGAGAAACACTGCATTAGAGGTAGGGTCGTATGCGCAGGTGACAGACTGTAGTGGTGTCTGTCATCAACCCTCATCTAATAAATCTATTAGACACTCACTCAGTTTAAAGCATGAAGACAGAAAACACCCCAAATAAATCAGACAAAGTGATTAAAGAGGCAAATCCCAGGTCTTTGTGTCGGACATCTGTAGCAATCCATGCTTTCTCGTTATCTCGTTATGTCTTGTTTTGGCTTCTAAAACCTAATTTAGCAGCAATGGTGTGCAGCAAGGAGACTGGTAACTATGGTAACGGAGGATGGCTGAGTCTTAGACTGGAAATTGGAAACTGATCACGTATAACCTTATCTTTGATACCTCAGAATCACTTTTCATTGTAAATTATGAATATTTAAATATTATGATTTAATACGTAGTTTAATATGTAGTGTAATATACAGTTAGGTGTATGCAGATCATTTTAAGTGGATTAATGCATAAAAAACAGATATTAGTGATGAAGAACTCTGAAGGTGGCCTTATCTCAGTGAGAGAAGCTGAGTTTGGACAGTTTTAGAAGATTACTGCAGGATGACCCATAATACATCTGACTTTCTGGTTCATACTCCTGATCCGTGGGTGGCAGTGAAGAATCAATCTGTTTAGTGGTAAGGAAATGAGAAGAAGAAGCCGGGGCATCAATATATTGACAGTAGCTGGAAATATGAGAGGCCAGATGTTGACCTTCTCTCATGGATGACATGAAGGAGCTGGATTACAGGAATGTGTCAGAAGATCTCAGAGAGAGGAGACTTGGGATGAAACAGGAGTAAGGGAAACCACAAATGATGTGTAGAAACTAAGAAAGGAAGCTGGAGGAAGGGCTTGTTGTTAGCACAGGAAGGTCAGAGTAACAGATACTAGCCTATAGATCAGGGGTCGGCAACCTTTCACACTCATAGAGCTATTTTGACCCGTTTTCAACAGAACAGATAACACATTCATTTGTAGTAGAAAATGTATCATTTTATTGAACACTGTAAAAAATTAGACGAGGTTGACAGATGTGCAGTGAGCTCTGAGGATGTCTGGTCAGCGCTTCTCTCTGATGCATCAGGGGCATCATTTATAAAGCTGTCATATGTACAAAAAACAGCGTACGTCAATTATAGTTAACTTTTGGGATTTAATAAAACTCGACTCGACGGGGGGAATTCTCCGTATCTCCACACAAACTATGACCAAGCGTACGCACAAAACCTGGACAAATGGCGACACTACTGGTAGAAGAAAGAAACCAATGTGAAATTTGACACATTTGTGCAAAATCAGATATAAACTGTCCTAAGTGTCGATGACATTGATACTGTACCACAAAAATATCTGGATTCACAACAGAAATGTGGTTAATAAGAACGTATATAGAAGTATATAGAAGTGATGCAACACAAGATGTGGAGATTTCTGATTTATTCACAGGAGCTCCTTGTTTCTCCCAAACTCCTGCACCTCCTCCTTGATGATGCTGATTGTGTCCTTCTGCAAGGACACGACTGCTGGACGCGCACAAAGTGCTTTAGACTCACTGTCCTCACCCTGTTCAACTACAGCTGCAGCACTGCAGACTCAACAGAAACACACAGGAACTACAGTATTTTACCAGTAAATAAACTGGACCCCGAGACGTCTCATAGTGTCTTTACATGTTCGTTTTATAATCTAAAACAAAGGAATAAACCACCTGCAGCATCATCCGGTGCCTCTGGTGCATTTGGTTCTAATACGAAAATATCTGGATATGCAGATGTGGCGCATGTAGTAGAGCGGGTTATTTCCTAACCAGCAAGTTAGCGGTTCAAGTCCCGGCTCTGGTGGTCCATATGTCGAAGTGTCCTTGAGCAAGACACTGAACTCCCAGTTGCTCCCAGTGCTGCGTCACCGGTGTGTTATTGTGTGTGTGAATGTGAGAGCGTATTGGTGAATGTGTCGAATAGTGTTAAAGCGCTTTGAGTGCACTGATGTGTAGAAAAGTGCTATATAAGTACGAGACCATTTACCTTGGACTCACAGCTTCTAAACTGTGTGAGCAGCAGTGAGTCTGTGGGCTTCCTCCATGGCGTGCACGCTCCTCCTGTACATGGCGATGTGCTTTTTGCTCCACGATAATGTCTGATAACTTCTTTAATTTTCTGGAACTGTCCGGTCATGTGATGAGACACGGTGACATTACCTGCTGACACTCCTCACTGTCTTTCTGGTGGTTTTGGTGATGTCTATTTTGTGTCCACCAAATAAAATACTTTTAAATTTTATGTTTCTACCTGAAAATCCTTATTTTCTGCTTTTTTTTCCCTGACTGAGCCATCATAGAAGTAGGATCGATTAATAATAATCAGGGGCATCCACCTGACCTTTTAAAGCCTAAACTTAGGGGTGACAAGATGCTTCTGCACGTGAGCCAAATTTAGTGTCGGTCCTGATTTATAAACAGAAACAGGAATGGGACATGCGTGCAGACTGTTTTATAAATTGGGAATTAAATGTGCGCAGCACTTCCTGTTTTCCGTACGTACGCCACCTGTAGGCATCTTTGCTACGCACAGTTTTATAAATGAGGCCCCTGATGTGCACAACCAGCAGATGGAGCTCGTTAACATGTCAAATGTTCCTAACACAGTGTTCATCCGTTTCATGAGGCCTCAGGTTCACCATCCCTAACTTACACCTGTTGTGTGACGCATATTTTGAGCAACAAAAACTAATTGTGCAGTTTGCTGAGCTTTTCGTGGCTGCCAGTTTCCTGCTGACACGTCTAGTGCTTTCAACACGTCTCTGAAGAAGACGAATGCTGATCACTGAAATTTCACAAGGTCTAATGAAAGATGTTAAAATATTTGACTTAATGTGAAGACATGATAGCCACAACATAGCCGCATGCAGCTCCAGAGCCATGGGCTGCTTATAGATAATGAATACTCCACACAGTCAACTGTCCACTTTATTTAGCCTCAACTGCACGTGTGTGTGTGTGTGTGCGTGTGCGTGTGTGTGTGATATTAACAAAATCAGCTAATATTTCATCCTATGTATTTAAGCTAAATAAATCAATATTTCACATTATGATCAGTGTAACAGAGTAAGTTTTAATGTACATGCATGTATATTTTCACTCGTGTTTATATTTAAACATAAAAAAATGAAACTTCACGTGGACACACCGACTTACACAACATGTTTGCACCAGTTCGGTTCAGCTCCTGGTAGATTGAACTTATTTTGAGCTGTTGTGGTCCTGTAAGTAGGATGCTAAAGCAGAAACGTCCTCCGCTGACACACATGGAAGTGTTCTGTTGTTCCCTACTAAGGTTGAAGGGTTCGGACCTGGTTTTGGACTCTTTTCACCATAACTGGAATTTGAGATGGAGCTCCATCTGGTTCTCGACGCAGGCTGAATCTTCACATGCTCTTAATAGTTTGAAAATAAAAATAGTTGAAATATTTGTGAAACAACTACGTGTGTGTTAAGCAAAGAACAGAAATATAACACATAATGCTAAATAAATCCAGCCTTCATCGGAGGGAATCAGACATGCTGACCGTGTGGATCCATCCACACACACACCTGTATTTCCATGTAAACCACACAGCTTCACGCCATCATCGCACTCACCGCAACATTCTCTCTCTGTTAACAAGCAGCTAAGGAGCATGTTCGGCGCAACCGACAGAGCCGCACCTTTTTGGTGGAAAATGTCATAGGGGAGCTTTGGTCGGAGCTGGAAGAAGGTAGAGTCTTTCTCTTCTTTTACTCATCAGTTTGCCTTAGTTTTCCTCTTCCTGTAGGGGAGATGCTTTTCTCATTCCCTGTTTGTTTACTTTATGAAAAACAGCATGTGTTTACTTTCTAAAGACTAACGAAAATCCCAGGTTGTCATTTTTTTATCCATCTGGTCTTTCTAGTCTTCTAATATGCCATGTTTCATACACTTCCCACTCACAGAAAACACACGGGGATCATTTCATGTGGATCACATGTTGTTTTGGTGCGTTTTCTCTTCACCAAATTAATCAAATTCACATGTGAATTATTATTATAATAAACTGTCTCATTAATAAACCAATGGTGAAGAGTCTTTAAAACACTCTCATGAAGTGATTACACTCATTGTCCACATTATCAGCTCCCCCTGTCCAACCTGTTACACCAATATGCCGCCAGCCAATTACATGGCAACAACTTATCATATGGTCACATATACGTGGTGGAGACTACTTGCTGAGCATCAGCATGAGGAAGAAAATGGATGTAAGTGGTTCAGAATGCGCCGTGGTGGTTGATCAGACTATTTACTGGGATTTTCACACACAACCTTCTCTAGGGTTTTAGTCTGGAGTTGTGTTGTTGATGTGAGAAGTCAGAGGAGAATGGACAGAGTGGAACACACACCATGAAGCCATGAAGCAGATGCTCTGCAGAAGCAAAGACCACACCGGGTGCCACTCCTGTTAGCTAAGAACAGGAAAGACTCACCAAAACTGGACATAGAAGATGGAGAAACGTTGCTAATTTTACGAGTCTCCATTTCAGCTCTGCATGCAGATAGTAGGACCAGAATTAGGAAAGCATGGATCCATTCAGGGCTTCTGCTCTGATAAAGTAGCCAGTAAGTGTGGATGACTTCCTGTCTAATCCAGTTTGCAGATCAGATGAATGCTTAGTAAATAAAGCCATTAGCAGCATAAACACAGATCTGTGAATGACGTCATCAGACCTCTGCATGCTGTCGTGCTCGTGCCAGTGCTAACCATCTTCAGATATCATCTCCACTTCATTTCCTTTGTCGCTGCCGTCTCTGTGACACACCCCGCTGGTACGCATTCAGACACACACACAGTGCAAATATGAACAAAACATGGAAACATCTGCTTTGATAGACTGTTACACACTTAGCTTCAGCACTGGGATGTGACGGTTAAACCAGAGAAGGTGAATTAGAAGAGCAAATAGTCCAACAGTTTAAGAATGTTTCCTAACGTACAGCTTCCTGCAGCACAGAGGTGGAGAAGGGCGTGGCTGCATGTCAGGGCAATAAGGGATGCTGTTAGATGATTGTGTGGTTTAAATGTTCTGCCTTGTGCATATGCAGCTTCTTCTATGTTCATGCTTTCTCTGTGCAGGTGATCGTTATGTCGTGGTGGACTGTGGTGGAGGAACTGTGGACCTGACGGTCCACCAGATCCGGCTTCCAGAAGGACATCTTAAGGAGCTTTACAAGGCCTCAGGTAGCGCACACTCAGTGTGACGTTGTTCCTTCTGCAGCTCACGTTTTAAATAACTTTCATTGGACTCACATTCGCCTGTTTCTTCAGGTGGACCCTACGGCTCCATCGGCATTGATTATGAATTCGAGAAGTTACTGTGTAAGATCTTTGGCCAGGATTTCATTGATCAGTTTAAGATAAAGAGACCGGCCGCCTGGGTGGATTTGATGATCGCGTTTGAGTCTCGGAAGAGAGCAGCAGCCCCCGATAGAACCAACCCTCTCAATATCAACCTGCCCTTCTCATTCATCGACTACTACAAGAAGTTCAGGGGCCACAGCGTGGAGCACGCCCTGCGCAAGAGCAAGTGAGTGCGAACAGGAAACCAGTAAACACAGATCTGACAGGATGGGGAAAGGTTGACCTAGAAAAAGTTCAACTGCTTTCTGATAGAAATAAAGCTGAGACCTTTTCTTTCCTTTACTCATTAGGCTGAGATAGAAAACATTAATACAGGTAGAATGAAAAAACAGATTCAGTCATACATCACCACAGACCAGGGGCCTCATTTATAAAACGTTGCATACCAAAGATGCCTTCAGGCACGTCCCACGCCTGTTTCTGTTTATTTTTCAGAATCTGTAATAAATTTGGTGCATGTGAGGGGGCGTCTTGTCTCGCCTACATGTTGCTATAAACAAAACCACTAATGTCTCGTCTCGGCTCTGCGGAGGAAAAAGAGAAAAGAGGGAATTTTCTGGAATGTGGGGGAGAAATTCTGAAAATATTTTATTTGGTGGACACGGGATGGACATCACCTGGACAAAGGAGTGTCCACAGATGGTGTTCATGTGTCTCATCAGACGACTGGATGGTTCCAGAAAGTAAAACTAAGTGGTCAGACATCAAAGTTTAAGGCAGAAAGGACGTTCCCGTCCACAGGAGGAGCGTGCACGCCACAGAGGATGCTTTCATAACACGTAGACTGACTTTATTTCATGATGACAGAACGTAATTTAGTGGCAGACGTTCCTGTTTGCAACGTATCTGTTATAAAAATGTAAAATTTTCATGGTAGAATATCAATAACTTTTTTATGTGACAGTCTATTTTTGATTATGCATCAAATTTCACATGATTTCTTTGGTTTTATTCCACTGCGTTGGTGTCGCTGTTTCCCGTTTTTACAGATGTCGTGCGTACGTCTGGTCATAGTTTGCGTGGAGGTAGGGACATTCTCCCGCAAAGATGTGTTTTCATAAATCCAACAAGTCAACTATAACTGGCGTACGCCGTTTTTTATGTACAAAGCTTTATAAAGGAGGCCCTGCTCTCTAAAGGTTCATCTTTATGTGGTTGGAGCCAGGACACCGTTAACCTGGTGCAGCATCTAAGCCGTGTTCATACTCCATGATGGATGCAAAAAAAATCACAATTCAAGAGAAAGACAGAATTTCTGGATTTATTGTCTGCCTCTCCACCTTCTTTTATACTTTGGGGGGGGGGGGGTAGAAAATAGGGGGGATAGGGGGGGACAGAAGGTAGAGGTAGATCTAAATATCCATCTGTAGCTGAAGAACAATAAACAGCAACGAACTAGAAAGAACGGTGTTCACTCTGAAAGCGGACGATTCTGTTCGTCCTTTAGTTTTCCTGCATCATTTACAGCTCAGCCATGCAGAGCCATCACAGTCTGACCGGGTGATGCAATATAATTATGAAGTTTCAGATCAAAGCCACACGTTTGCTCACAGTGAAGGTCATTAAATGTTAATCATATGAGAGACTGAGATCCTCTTTGTGCCTTCATACTGGGAAATGTGTCACACATGAGGGATAATAGCAGATGGATATTATGGATTATTTTAAGATGTATTATTCAACAAATGAGATCAGGTACGGGAGATATTGGTCTCCAGCAACAGGACTGAGTGAAGCGTCTTGTTGATCTGCTTCACAGTGTTACATCTCTTGTCTCTGCTGTTGGTGGCTAAAATACTAAAACACTGGTTCTCTCCGTATTAGCGTGGGTTCTCTCCCCGTTAGCGTGGGTTCTCTCCGTGTTAGCGTGGGTTCTCTCCGTGTTAGCATGGGTTCTCCTCATGTTAGCGTGGGTTCTCCTCATGTTAGCGTGGGTTCTCTCCCCGTTAGCGTGGGTTCTCTCCATGTTAGTGTGGGTTCTCCTCATGTTAGCGTGGGTTCTCCTCGTGTTAGCATGGGTTCTCCTCGTGTTAGCGTGGGTTCTCTCTCCGTTAGCGTGGGTTCTCTCCATGTTAGTGTGGGTTCTCCTCATGTTAGCGTGGGTTCTCCTCATGTTAGCGTGGGTTCTCACCGTGTTAGTGTGGGTTCTCCTCATGTTAGCGTGGGTTCTCCTCATGTTAGCGTGGGTTCTCACCGTGTTAGCGTGGGTTCTCACCGTGTTAGCGTGGGTTCTCTCCATGTTAGTGTGGGTTCTCCTCATGTTAGTGTGGGTTCTCCTCATGTTAGCGTGGGTTCTCACCGTGTTAGCGGGGAAGATCACAGCATGTCATCCTGTGGGTTCATTCCAGAAAGGGTGTCTCTGGTTCCATCTGGGTTCCTTTGATGGGTGAACACGCTACACTGATGATAAACAACCTGATTTCAGATTTGATGGTCTCTATGAAGCCTCGGTCATCACCATGGTGACATATTCACATGCTTCTCTCCTCTCCTCTCCTCACAGTGTGGACTTTGTTAAATGGTCGTCTCAGGGGATGCTGAGGATGAGTCCAGACGCCATGAACCTCCTCTTCAAACCAACCATACAGCACATAATCCAGCATCTCAGTAAGCTCCATGTGGCTCTTAATAAAATCTCTGTTGACATTGTTGGTGTTTCGGTGAGGGTCTGCAGCTGTGGAGGTGTGGGGGGTCAGCGCCATCCTTGCCTACCGTGAAATTTACGTTTCTAGTCTGTTTCTCACACTTCATACAACAAATAAAATCCTTCCTGTTTAGTTAAACTGTCAATCTGAGCAGGCTCTGTTGGGTGTTTCTGTCTCAGTCCAGCAGGGAGCATAGTGGTGTGTCCATTGTGTCCATAGAAGCTGGGTTAGAAAGCGAGGGGAAACAGCCTTTTATTTCCAGTAAGCTCCAGTATGGGTTTGTCTCAGTGATTTCAGAGAGTCGGTCTTCATAAAAGTAGTCGCTGCATATTTTATAGCTTCTCCAACCAGGAAAATGTAGGTCAAATTACTTCGGCATGGATTGGTGCCCATGGAAGCTCATCGGTTCTTCTCCATTATAAAGCATGTTTTGGACTACTCCGGTCACCGGGTACTCTAGCTTCCTTCCACCATCCAAAGACATGCACTAATTAATAACTAAATCCGAGGTGTGAAACTCCGGTCCTGGAGGGCCGGGCATGTGTTGTTCCCCTACACTAACACACCTGATGCAAATCAAATGGATCTAACAGGTTATTGCCAACCTATTCATTCATTTTGGTCAGGTGTGTTGGAGCATGGAGACAGCAAACCAGCCCTCGAGGACTGGACTTTTACACTCCTGCACTAAATTGCTGCTAGGAGTGACTTCTGGGATACTCTCCACCCCCCTAATCATTAGCCTTAATCCAGATCTTTGTTGCCTGATTCCAGATTAGGTTGAGTGATCCGGAACAGAACATAATGTGGAATAGAGCAATAGAAACTGCTATAATCCAGCGCAGTGATAGAAATGTGCGACCGGTCTCCTACTTCCTGAATTCTGAACACAGTGTTCATCTGTCTCTCCTCTTCTGGAGATGAAGAGCATTTTAACTTTAGGTTTTGGACTTCCTGCTGTGACGACTGTAAAGTTGTTTCAAGGTTCTCCGTTCTACCACAAGCAGGTTCTGTGTAACAGGGTATCCCTGAGGACCCGGGAACTCAGCCACACACAAACTAGATGTAGGTCAAAAAGAATGATTTTATCATGATGGAGGAATTCAGGGGAAAGCCAGGGTCCAGCCTGATGGGAGGAGGCAGCAGGTTCCTGAATTCCTGTTGGGAGGTACAGAGATCCAGAGATGTGGTCACACAGACATGAGTCATAACATGAAGCAGAAGTCAGATACTTATCTGATAGGAGAAGGCAGAAATCTGTGGTCGTTCCAAGCAGGGGTCAAAATCCAGGACACAGGCAAGGCAAGAAGAGAAATCTGGGATCAAGGCAGGAATCTAGCGGGGACAAAGAATGCTGGATATCACGGAGAAACTCTGGTGACCATCTGGCAGGGAAGCAGAGACAGGAGAGAGATTAAGTAGGGCAAGGAGCAGGTGATGAAGATTGGCTATCAGAGTGCTCAGGTGGAGCAGATGAGCTTGGTGAGGTGGAGGGGGTTCCAACAGGAAGTGATCATAACAGTGTCAGCGGGTCACACCTCTGATTAGATTTACAAACAGTTCTGGGAAGTAGACCCGGTTACAAAATGTAAACTTCATGTAGAAATGACACACTGGACATCCAGGGTTCTGTGGTTCAGGTTACCGACTGGTACAAAGCTGGTATAAAGGAGCATTTCCCAGTAAACAGTCATTGTGTTCAGGTTATGGGTGCAGCCCATTGAAAAGCCTGGTGAATATTTCAGTTTCTGTTAATAATTTTGTGTTTGTCTTCTCCAGCTGAGCTCTTTGACAAGCCGGAAGTCAGCGACATCAAGTTCTTGTTCCTCGTTGGAGGTTTTGCTGAGTCAGCCTTGCTCCAGCAAGCAGTCCAGAACATGCTCCAGGGCCGCAGCCGGATCATCATCCCCCATGACGTTGGTCTAACCATCCTGAAAGGCGCCGTGCTCTTCGGCCTCGACCCAAGCGTCATCAAAATCCGCCGCTCGCCGCTCACATACGGGGTGGGCGTCCTCAACCGCTTCGTGGAGGGTAAACACCCACCAGAGAAACTCCTGTTGAAGGACGGAACACGCTGGTGCACCGACGTCTTCGACACCTTCATCTCTGCCGACCAGTCCGTGGCACTGGGCGAGCTGGTAAAGCGGAGCTACACACCTGCCAAGCCTTCCCAGCAGGTCATTGTTATCCACGTCTACTGCTCGGAGAAAGAGAGCGTGGCCTTCATCAGCGAGCCCGGAGTCAAGAAGTGTGGGACACTTCGCTTGGACGTGAGCGGGACGGAAAGCACAGCTCCACGCCGTGAGATCCAGACGCTCATGCAGTTCGGTGACACTGAGATCCGAGCCATGGCGGTGGATGTGTCTACCGGACGCACCGTCAAAGCTAGCATTGACTTCCTGAGCCATTAAGTAGCCCGTAACAAATTCACCCTCCATGAAAACATGCAGCTTACACACACACAAACAAAACACACAAACAAGGGATATTTACTGGGAAGTGATGAATGTTCATAAATCTCAAGGCTTAATGAAGAGTAGCGGTAAGTATAATCCCCCGTTTCAGCTTAACGCTAGACATCCAACATAGGAAGCTACATAAGGAGCAGGAAGCTGGAAGAGATCAGTCTGTTTTAGGTCAGGGTTTATTTTTACCCATGCATCTTCCTCCTGAAGCTGCCGCTTTGTTGAGTTTGAAGCTTTGTTTTCTTCTCATCCATTAAGACATGTTTTAAACACAACCTGTCCAAAACAATAAGTCCCTCTAATGTGTCATTACACCTTCTCCAGTTGCATTGTCTGAGGCAACGCAGGTTCGGTTCTGGACTCGATGGCGGCCAGTTAATGTGTGAAAAGGATTTCTCCTGTTCCTTGAAGCACTCTTTCACAGTCCGAGCCCCATGAATCTTGAGATTTCTGTCTTGGAAAATGGCAGTGTAATCCAGGAATAATCTGTTCAATCAGTGTATTCAGGTATCAGCATGAAGCAGAACATAGACCTGACCAACTGCAGCGACCCCAGATTATAGACTGTCCCCACAGGCTGTACAGTAGACACTAGGCATTATGTTTACATCATTTCATCTGCATCTTTTCTTTCCACGATGCTCCATCCCTCTGGAACAGGGTCCGCCTGAACTCATCACCTTCTTCATTCATTATGCAAACTGGAGCCTTTTCCTCCAGTTCTCACTGATTAGGTGTTTACTCATGGCTACAGTTTTTTAGTTACACCCCCCTCAGTACCCTTCACATTGTTCATGTGGAAATATTCTCACTTTCACTGTGAACCCCCTCTATCCTTCCTGCTTTAATGTGTTGCCGTGTTTTGAGTTTTTTTTTACCCAGTTTTAGTTGTTTCTGCACCTTCATAAATGTTTTCTCTGCTTGTTGCTAATGATTTGGTCTTTCTGAAACACAAAAATCTTTAATGTCTCCCATGTGGGTGTCAAACGAGAAGCATCTCACTGCATCAGCTGGGGTTTAGGAAATACAGGCTGTTTTTGGACAGACTGTATGTTGGTACTGACTCTGATTCAGGGTTGAAGAGCAGCACATTGAGCGTGTAGAGCTACGATAACGCTGTGATGACACATTATTTCATTCGGTCACCGTATCATCAGCACCATTTCTCTACACTTCTGAGGACTACATTATTAGTTTAGCATGATTCAACATTTTTTACATTATTTTTTAAACGTATAGCGTCCGCTCACAACAAAGTCATCTGGAGGCACTTCACAGAAAGATCAATGCATTGTGATCAGATTAAAACCAAGTGTGCAATAGTCCAGTTTAGAACCATTCATACACAACTATTCATCAAAATAATTGCCTGGCTGAAAGTATTTAGCCCTGAGATTAATAATTAGTTACTCTTCATATCTTTGTTCAGTTCATGTTTTAATGTGGATACAGGTGACCCGGTGGGACCTAAAACGGACCCAGTGGTTACTATGCTGCATATTTTTAGACAAATCATAGATAATGCTCATAACGCTGGGTGCTTATCATTCAGTTTCTCTGTTCTGTGGTCATTAAGCTTCAAAATGTTTTGGTTTAATCAGCTGAGTGGGTTTCTCCTGACTGGATCCAACTGTTTGCTGCTGCAGTTTGAAACCAGCATGACGAGAACAGTGAAACAGAACCAGAACAACTCTGTGTTTCTTCATTTCACTTTATATTTCAGTGTAATTAATGAACCTGTGTGGAGGTGATGGTGGAGAAGCTTCAGGTCTCAGCTTTTCTTTATTTAGTTGACTTTCAGGAGTTCACCAGTGAGTTTTAACCAGTTTAATCATGCAGAACTACCAGCATGGTCCTTCTCCATCCCCAACAGTGAAGTCTGAATCCACGAATGTGAAACGTGTTGCGACCTAATTGAGCAAGAAGAGCCATCGAATATGTTCAGCTGTTGCCTTTAATTGTTTGTGCTTCTGACTGGCAGTGGGCCCGCTTCAGCTGCATTTGCAGGTCGAGCTGCAGGCCGGATGAGACGAATGGTTACGTGTTTATTTCTGTAAATACAGTATTTAAATATTGTACAGATTTGTAGCATCATTACAGCAGCTTTAGAAAGAAGAGTGAATGTACACACAAGTGTGTGTGTGTGTGTTTTCACATCAGTATTTCATGTTTCCTTTCCTTCCTTGCGTGTGAGAGCCTGAGGTTTAGCATTCAGACATAGGACGCGTGGCCTTATTCTTACTTTTAATTTGCAATCACTAAGGAAACTTGAATACCTCCGTCCTTACAAAGCATTTCAGAAAGCGGGTCAGTCTGCAAATAGAAGACCCCATCCGGGCCCGTCCGCCACCATGACTGCATGGAAGGGTTATTCCTGCCTCACAGGCCGAGGCAATAATCATACAAGGAATAATAATCAGAGTGCCTCGTGTGAATAAAATCTGATGTCAGGATTCACTTATCCAATCAGAACATGTCTGAATGATGACCTGCACACACCAGAGCTATTTGTGAGCTCTGATCATCATCCTGATGATGATGATCATGCAGCAGGTGATGATGGTTTCTCCTGTCCACTATAAAACTTCTTTTTCTTGCTGCTCAGCAGAATAAGGTCACAGCAGACTGGATGGTGATACCACAGCTTTCTCCATGTGTGGACAGTCGGTGTGTTAGGTGTGTTAGGTCTGAACTGTCCCTGGAAACTTTGTTCTTGCAAAGTTGCGTTGCTTGCTTGTACGTGCTGCAGAAATGTGGTTTTGCTAAATGCCTGTGAAAAAAAAAGAAATGCAAATATTGCTCTGAGAGAAGAAACCACGTTGAATGAATAAGAAATCACTGTGCACAGACTGCCTGCACTGATTGGAGACTCTAAATGGCCCATAGGAGTGAGTGTGTGTGTGCATGGTTGTTTGTCTGTCTGTGTTGGCCCTGTGATGGACTGGCGACCTGTCCAGGGTGTACCCCGCCTCTCGCCGGATGTCAGCTGGGATTGGCTCCCCCCCACCCGCAACCTCGTTTGGGGAATAAGCGGTAGAAAATGGATGGATGGATGGACAAAGATCAAACAAAGGGAGGACAGGTGTTTTATTCTTCCATCCCGCTCTGGTCACAATCATTCCTCTTGTTCTCTTGGTGGTGATGTTACCGCCAGCTGCTGGAATGAGGCACCTAAAGTCCACTCGCCATACTCAGATTTTTAAAATGTCTTAGTAAAACTTTGTTAAATATGTTCATGTAAAATAATATTAATAACAAAAGGGATTCTTTCATTCTGCACATTGCTTTAAATTCATTTTGACCACCTTAATATTTACCTTTTAGTTTATCTTAAACCTTTTATTTAGATCAGACTGCAGAAATACGAACACGACATGCTGATGCTAACGATGAGAGAAGCACATTTCAGCTACACATGAAAAAACACTAACAGGGCAACAGCACATAGTTTAATTACATCCAGTTCTATGAATACAGTGAATAAATCAGACTTCATATGAAGCAGGTTGCATTATAAAAAAAAGATCCTGCTTAACACAAACTCTTGTTAAAACCAGATGTTTTTGTCAAAAACGTGTTGCTTCTAAAAATCAAAAACAAAACAATAATAATTCCATTAAACCAGTTACAGCAAAACACAATATTGTAGCCTATCATACGATGCTAGTAGTGATGGTTGTACTAACCAGGTTATAACAACCTGACTTTACAGAATATCCACATTTTCCTCATCCGATTACATCCACGTGTGTTTGCTGAAGAAACAATCACTGCTTCCATGATTGATCCAGAGTTACGGTTTGGTCTATTGATCATTTAATAGATGTGGATAGACAGATCCTTACAGCCCTAGACTCCCTCATTGTGACACAAAGGAGGCGGATGTGTTTTACTCTCCCGGCTCAGTGAGGAGGGAACGTGTCATGGTGATGAGAAGCTATCGTTAAAGCTGCTTCTTTATCTTATTTAAACTGTGAATTGCAAACTGGTCTGGCTTTTCAGCAGCAGCTTCGGTGCCCTCGGCTGTCCCTGTCGCTTCTTTCTGCAGCGCACGTTTTGCATGTGTCACACAGGAATGGCTAAAAACAAGTTTTTAACTAGTTCACAAAGTCAGGATTAGCCACAGGTGATGATGATGATGCAGTGGTGGTGCCTCAGTGTGTTGGAGACTGGAAGGGTTGCTTTGTGAAATGATAGTGAACACAGAACACATTTTACTACTAACCGGCCCGACGACTTTTCCGTCCACGTCTCTGTGCTGAGAGCAGATAATCATGTCCGGGACGTCTGATAGCAGCATGTTGGGTGATCATCACTGTACATTATGGAATATGATCGCCCATCGGGAACTCTTCTGTAGCAGCGTTATGCTTAAATACTGTCAAGTCACGTTTTGCTGGCACCAGTTCACTCACAGCGCTTTGGTCGCTGTGATGTTGTGTTGTTTGGTGGAGGTAAACTGAAGTAGCAGTCTGGCTCACATCATGTACACGTACCTGCTTGTCACGAGTTAAAGTCGTCAATAACTGTGATTTTAAAGGGAAAGTGACTGAACTGTTAGTTAGGATCACTCTGGACAAAAGCACTATGTTCATGTTCTGTTTTCTTTTACTATTAAATAAGCAAGTTCTCTTTGTTTTAGTTTTTAACTGGACTTAGTTCTTTGTTTTCTTGCAGTTTTCACAGTATCTGATGTATTTGGATCAATGCCATGTATTAACTGTCAGATTGTCACCAATAAAAATATACATGTATTTTATATTGATTTGGTTTCTTTATTTATCTTCAGGTCATCTGGGTTTGTTCATGTGCTTCATTATCCATCTTAATTAGTCTGACAGTGATCCAAACAGGGTTTTATTATTTCTCAGGTTTTGTTGAGTTGGAGGAAAATTAAAGACTGACAGATCCTGATTGTATGTTACTGAGTACAAAGCACTGGGGCTGCACAATATATCGAAAATGTACCTTCATCGCGATATTAGCCTCTGCAATATACATATCGCAAAGACAGTCTAAACTATGATAACTAAACATGATTACGCAGGAATTTAGGTGGTGTTTTTCCAATCGCAGTTGTACATTTTTGCACTGTATCAATGACCAATCAGAGCGACTTTTACTGTCCTGAACGCACCACAGCCGCCCTTTCTTAATATCGTGCAGCCCTACAAAGCACTGCCAGAAGCAATGCCAGGGTCATCCATGCTGAAAGAAATAAGTACCACAGCTGGATCAGAGAGGCTATGGAGATCAGAAAGCAGGCACCAAGGACCATAAACCGAGATGAAGGCATGTACGCCTTTTCCCACACCTGGGATGCAGTCCTGAGAAGGCTTCAGACAGCAGGGGGCATAAGCACTCCCTGCTGTCTGAAACAAACACCTGAACAGCCTATAAGACACGTCACAGCAACATCATGTGACGCTTGTGAAGAAGATCACAGGAAGTGGTCGAAAGCAGGTAAACAAAACTCTCTTACAAAAAGAACCTTAAAAGATCAGTTAAAAATCAAGACGACAGTATGAACTTTGAGTATTAGTATGGACTCTGGAGGCAGTCCCCCAGAGTATTTATAGGGCCACCTTCTTGTACCAGTGGGAAGAACATGGGACCACAATAGCCTGCTAAGAGAGCGCCGCCCACCAAAGCTCACCCTAAAGAGTTACATAGCAGATGCTGGCGTACATAGTACCACAATAAGCCATACGCTCCCCTAAGCTGGACTTAATGGAAGAGTGGTGAGATAAAAATAGAGAGAGCATTTAGAGTTTTCCAAAAGGCATGTGGGAGAATGTATGGAGAAAGGTGTTCTGGTCAGAGGGATCAAGACTAAATCATATGATCAAAGAAACCGCTATGTCTGGCAAAATCCCACCACATCTTGTCACATTCCCACAGTTATGCATGGAGGTGGCAGCATCATGCTGTGGGGATGTTATGCAGCTGCAGTGACTGGTCAGAATACAGGGACGTTCTTGAGCTAAAACTGTTTCAGTCTGCCTGAGACTGAAAAGTTACATCTTTACTATTGTTTTAGACGTCACTTTGAACATGCTCAGTAAAGTTTTTTTCAAGGTGAAACTGTCTGCAGAATTAAAGACCCACAAAATGTCGTCTTCCCAACAATCTCATCATCAGAGATGAATAAATCCAGGTAAATTAAGCACAAAAATTATGTTAATAAGAACATCAGCTACTAAAATATGTTCTGTCATTGTGAAATAAAGCAGGTTTGCATGTTATGAAGCCACTTCACACAGATAATCAGGTGATCAGTATGCAATAGTATGCTGTCAGAAATTCTACCTTACTTTCTAGGAAATCCCCATTTTTTGCTTTTTTTTTCCTGTTGAGCCGTCGTGGAATTAAGATAGCTTAAGGAAGATATATCATGCTTTTTAAATCCTTCCTTTTAACATGTAAATCATTTATTGTCTGTATAAAGCAGAACCACAATGCTTGCTGAGAGTCCAAGTCTTACGGGCTATATTTAATACAAATTCCACATCGGGGTGGTACAAATAGATGGGTTAAGCCTGTATAATCTGCACAAACCAACGGGCCGCAACTCGCTGCGCAGAAGCTGGGTACTTTAATGTCCATGTAGGTTCTTACCACCATGTGTATAATGTGGAAATCCGGGTCGTGGTTGTCAAAACTTTGCCTTGGGTCCATTGTGGTTAGGTGGATCATTCTGTTATATTCCTGGGGATGAGCAAGCATGGAGATGTGTGGACCCAAGGCAGGCAGGAGGCAGAAGGATGCAGATTAGGATATTTAATATAAAGAAAACCAGTTAGGTTGACAAGACCTCCAACTAACTAAAACTACAACTGATGAACCACACTGAACTGAAAACCCAGGAAGTATAAATACTAACCAAACCAAACAAGACACAGGTGTAAAGAATGAACTAACAAAGACCAGGTGGAAGTAATTAAACAAAGCTAGTAAGAACATATAGAAACCAATAACAGGAAATACCAAAATAAAACCAGAACCTAAACAAACCAAACTCAAACACAAACCCTGACACCGCCCCTCTCCAGGTCACAGGAAGTTCAACTCTACCCTGTTCCGCCATGTTTGTAGCTTGATAGCAGTGGCGCTTAATCTCCCTGCATAGAGAACTTTTTTGGTAAGTTTACTGGAAAATGAATAGCTCTTTACTAAAACATGAATGTGTGAAATCAGAGCTAACTAGACTTATTAAACACTTTTGGGCCAAGAGGTAATGTATGGGAAAAACTGGGAACTCCTTAAATTTAAAATAAATTTAAAATTTAAAATACTGTATTTTCACGACTATAAGGCGCACATTAAAATCTTAGATTTTCTTCAAAATGTGTGGCGCGCCCTATGGTGCAGTGCGCCCTGTGTGTGTGTTGTAGCACCGGTATACCGTACATACAGGTATGTATACCTGCCGCTCACTTTTGACATCCCGGAAAGCACACACACTTGTATGCTTGTGTGTGTGTTGTAAGTGTGTGCGTGGATTGTTTATAAAAACCCGCGCCTGATCAAAATACAGTAACGGCACACATAACTGAGACTGCGTCTTTTGGTACGGTGCGCCTTGTGGTCGTGAAAATACGGTAAGAAAATATTCTCAAAAATACAGTGTCATGGCTAAAATAAGGCTTAAAGAGGAAGAAAACGTTGTTTCAGGCATAACTATGCTGTCCTTTACGTCACCTGAATTGTCTCTATAGAAGACAGGCTGAAACTGACAGAATTACAGAAGAAGCTGGATGACATCTATAAACATAAGGCAGAAGGTGCTTTTATTAGATCTAAGCAGAAGTGGTTGGAGGAAGGTGAGCAGATGACCTCTTATTTCTTTAGATTAGAGATCAAGAGGTAAATATAGCTCTATGCTTGAGTTGAACATCAATGGTACCGTTACCACAGAAAAGAAGAGCATCTCCAGTTTCTGCCATCATTACGTCTCTTCTTTATATAAAACTAAATTCAACTATGATGCTATGCAGTCACTCTTTAGCCGTATAGATTCTATCCAAACTATTAGTGATGAAGAGAAGGTGTGGTGTGATTCTCTGGTTGTCCTGCAGGAGGTGGCGGATGCTATTGGTTGCTTTAAAAATAACAGATCACCCGGGAGTGATGGCATCACCTCTGAGTTTTACAGAGTTCTCTGAATTGTTAACTCCTTTTCTTCTTAATGTATTTACAGAAAGCATAGCAAAAACAGAACTTCCCAGCACCCTGACCCAGGGTCTGATTAATTTAATACCTAAACCCAAGAAGATGTACTCTGTATTGATAACCGGAGACTGATTACTCTGCTTAACAATGATAAAACAATTTTTGCCTTAATATTTGCCAAGAAATTCAAACAAGTACTGGATTCAGTTATTGATGAAAATCATTCAGGATTTATCAGTAAAAGGCACATTTTCAATACCATCAGGCTGGTACTGGATCTTATCCACTATTCAGACCTTATTGCGGAAGACAGTTTTATCTTATTTTTGGACTTTTTTAAGGCCTTGGATCCAGTTGAACATCCTTTCATGTTTTATTTTCTTGAACAACTGGGTTTTGGAAGTTATTTTTGCAATGCAGTGAAAACTCTTTATAGGAACGGAAACAGCTCTGTGAAACTCTGTGACATCACTACGCGTTGATTTGGCTTACAGAGGAGGATTCAACGGAGGCGCCCAGTTTCCATTTATTTATTTCTGGTTGTTACTCAGATTTTTTGTCTTTACATAAAATCATCTAAGTTGGACTCAGCTGGCAGATGATACTGCTCTCTTCCTAAGAGATGCATTACAGGTAAAGCCTGCAATCCAGTTGATCAGTTTATTTTCTAAAGCCTCGGGTTTATGTCTGAATCTAGGTAAGTGTGAATTATTCTCACTAATACTGATGTCTCCTCGATAGACGATACCATTGTTAAGAGCAGGGTAAGTTATTTAGGCATTCTCATCACCAAAGATCAGGAGCGATGTTCCTTAAACTTTGAGCCAAGACTAAAGCAGAGCTGCCAACTTTTCCAAATTTCTTGGAGTGAGATTTAGTGGAGGCAAACAAAATTTAGCCACAAACACAGCAG
>JBAMHV010000017.1:819453-831515 GCA_037177535.1 Pseudomugil gertrudae | reverse complement strand
TATATACTATATGTGTGTGTGTAGGCTATAATGCTTCTGATCATTAATTCGCAAAAATCATGCGCAGTTGTTTGTGATGCGTGAAAAAATATTTTAAGTCCTTCAATATTTTTTTAGAGTATTTTTCTCCGATTTGTCCGGTGCACGCGCACCGTCCAGACAGATGCGTGCACAGCTTGTTCACTGACCGCTGTTGTCCTGGCCCTTACATCCCGGCTCGTGCTGCGGGGTCCCGGAGTCGGAGAGCGACAGCGCCGGGCTGCGCGCTTCACTGTCCGTCAGCAGGTTAAAATCCATAACCAGGCTCTGCAGACACACACACACACACACACTAAAATCAGACTGACAATATGAGCTGATTACAACACATGCACCAGGATAAATATAATCACCTACAGGTCATCATTGTAATAAAGGAAGCTTAACATTTATTTTTTGGATGCAGAAACCTTCCTGCAGAAGCAAAGATTTGTTGTTGCTGTTTTCCTGCTGGGGGATGTGTTATTGTGTGTGATTAAATGCAGTCCTCAAACACCCACAGATAATCTTCATGCAATCTCTTAACAAAGCACATTACTTAAAATGTTCTGTTTATCTTTGTATTTTTAAATATATGAGGAAAAAAGTCAAACAATTACAATTACAATCACACATGAACATTTCATAGTTTGTTTAAAAGCCGTTTTGTGCAGTTTGCCCATATTTCAATGTGTCCTGCTTAACACCTTTCCATCCTGACCTGTGGAAAGGTGTTGGTGCATGTGTTGACTCTGTTCTGTGTCCAGTCTTTCCACTGACTCGGTGTGTTGCTTGTGATCCTCTTTAGGAAGCTGACATCAGCAGCTATTAACAAGAGCCGTCCTGAATCGCCTCTATTTTGGGAAACACGGGGAGAGAAATGAAGGCCTCGCTTTTATTCTCACACCAAATCCAAGCTGCTGAGGCGGTGGTGGGATTCAGAAGCTCCCACAAATGCCGCGTTTCTCAGAGGAGACACACCAAGGCAATGCTGGAGGGTTTTGCAACAGGCAGATTGATGAATTTGATCTAAAAAATCCTGACAGAAAAGCTAAAAGCGGCTCCTTCATTCAGGTGATACCGAACATCAGTAAAACTGCTTTCCCTCCAGGTGATCCACCTCAGCCTGGACTACAGGAAGAAGCAGGATTAGTTTTTCTACCCCCACTGTGACTGTGTTTCCCCGCAGCCTGTTTGCCACCATGCCAGCCTTTTGTATTCCCGTCACATGGGCCTTTTGATGCACCCTCCTCCCCGCAAACACACACACACACACACTCAACAACACACTTGATTAAACTTGTTCTCTCAACATCAGACAACCTGTACTCCTCACCAGCCCCTGCACCTGCACAGGTGATGTGGGAAAAGATGTGCTACTCTGCAGTAAAACGTATTATTCTGCGTACTTTTTAATTAAATTCCTGGTAGATTTCATTACGTTTCAGCTGATTTATCACCGCGCGCACATGATGTGTGCTCCCAGTTTGATTCAAAAGGCAAAGCAAAAGGAAGGAGGGCAGTTTTGCTTTTGTAATCATCATTATTGATTTTTAAAAACGTTATAAAGTGACCAAAATCTGACCTGTAAATACAGAGTAACCCTTTGATCATGTGTGACTTGTCCTGGAAGGAATCGGAAAGGTTTCCACGCCTAACTGGGATATGCTCTGACCCTGATCTCGATGCAAAATGACTGTTTTAAAGAGCTGAAATAATCTGGAGACTGGCTTTGTTTAAAATAAACGCCATGCACTTTGTTCTGGTTTTTCTTAGGTTTCCATTTCGGGCTCGCGGCCTGATTTCTCCTGTCACCGTGCACAGCAACACGACGCTGCCCCGAAACAGCATCTGATTAAAGCTTTAGCACCTTATTACCGCTGAATATCTGCCACATCTGACAGTCACAGCAACATTTTCCTCCATCACACATCTGCCGCTTTTATCCCAGTCCACATTCATGTCCTCGCCATTAATGTGGGAAGAAAAGTTTAAAGAAAATACTCATCTGTTTTCTGTTGAACATCCGTGAGAATGATGGCCGCATTTCACAAAAGATTAGAAGACAGGAAAATGGGTATTCTGCTGTCAGCCGGAGGCTATCGCTACATCCATGGGGAAAAAAAAGATGCAAGACTCAGGATAAGGTCAAGTCTCCCAGTGGAGAGATTACCTTGGTAAGCACACTACCTCTGTGTCGTGGCTTTGGATTAATCAGCCTCTGATATGGATTTGTGGGTGAAAGTTGACTTTGGGGTCAGAAAGATCAGTTTTCAACCAGTTCATAACCGCGCAAATACCCCCCCCCCCCCCCTCCATAGCAACACTCAGTACCAGCAAATAGTGTGTCTGTTTTCAGATCTGTACCGGGAAACCAACGTGCGTAATTACGCATTCATCTTGCGCTTTATTCCAGTCATGGTGTGAACATGCCCACAAACAACCACCAGTGAAAAGGGCAACATCAGCTCGTCCGTCTCATGCTTTGCACTTCTTCCAAGACAGTTTTAGTCTTTGGCCCGATTTTCATCCCACAAGCAAAGTTTGAAGTGAAATAACTCAGGTCCTCTGCTTGTTAATCTGATCTCTTTCCTCGAGCGGGTCCAACAGCTGAGTCAGTTCGGGCTACAGATTAACAGCTGTCCCCGTGTGAGCGCGCATGCAGCCCACGTCGCGTTTTCAGGGAGGTCCAGACATATAACTGGGAAGCACCTCTGTGGACTTTATCCGTGAGAGCAGTGATGGATGGACAGACGACCTGGTGTCAATGTGGTGCTGAGAGGCCGGCTGGCTCGGCAGCAAGGGGCTCTGGGGGTGATGCCAGCTAGTTATTTAGTCGAGAACAAGGTGTCAGTACACCAAGCACCCATCCCGCCCCTCCTTCACACACACACACACACACAAACTCATCATGCGTGCACTCATGCGCTCTAACATTTCCCAGGAGCCGAAGCTGGAGCTCCTTGAAGCGGACACCTCTGGCTTCATGTCATCTCGCGCTTGGCTTCAGCACCGCTGGGATGAGACCGTGTTTACTTATGATGCTGAGGGGGGTTGGGGGGTGTTTGCGTGGGGGCTCATGAACACAGAGAGATTCGGGTTTGATAAGCAGTGGTCCCATCTCATTTAAATCCATATCTGGTTATAATCATAATAATAAAACAGAGGAAGCAGCAATCCTCTCATTTTCCGGGATCCATCTGGCGACGCGCGAGCTCGGCTGCTTGCATTTGCACGGACTGCATGCATTAGCCTGGGAATTATTCATAAACGCGTTGAGAATTAATTCCCGGGATTAAGAGTTGATTAAGATGTGTGTCACTTTGCTGTCTGAGAACTTATTAAGGGCCTCCTGGAAGAGGCGGCAGATGGAATTTCACTCCAATGTTTGTAGATGTTAATTTCTGCCCTGCTATAACAGCCATTTGCATATGATTGAGCTGGAGGCCGAGGCGCTCCAGCAGCAGAGTCACAGGAAATAATTGGCTCTCAACAGTGATTAACGCGGAGCTTTGTCACTACCAGTAATTCTTCTGGTTTCCTACATTCACTCTGGCTGCCTGGAACTACTTTTATCATAGAATTATTTAACTCTTCACAAAAATAAAGATGTAATCTGCGATTAGGTGGACAGGGATTCACATTTAGGTTCATTTTAATTCATAAATGCATTTAGAAAGTTAAAATATTTAGACTTATTTAGATTTGTAGTGCGTAACATTGTAAATCCAAAACCATTTTTTTTAAATCTGCGCATTCTGTAGTGCATAAAAATCACTTTTTATCATAAATGTGATAAAAAAAATAGGATTAAAAATCTAACCTGTTAAATTAGAGGAAAGAAAAAAGGTATTTTTTGGCGTTAGAACTGTGATGTGGCCTCTCAGTGCAGGAGCAGCTCGGGGCCTCCGCTGCACATGGATGACTAATAACTAATAAACAAGTATTTACAGTATTTACATGTGGCCAAACGTGAAGTTGGAATTAAACCAATCTTATTTCCATGTGATGGGATGGATGCGAAGTCCAGAAAATAAAGATTTGCTGGTTCTGGAAGGAAAAGTCAAGCTCAACATAAACTCGAGGTTTTCTTCGAAAATAAGAAATAAACAAATAAATAAAATGTTGATGTGCAGGTGATAAACTGATGGGAACAAAGTGACCTCTGCGGTGAGGAAGGACCATCAGGCCTTTTCTGATCGGCTCATTTTAAGATAAAGGAGAAAATTTCTATTTAATTTCTAATCGCTTATATTTATCCGCGTGTTTATTTATTTATGTATCAGAAAAAATTCACCTGATTTTAAACCGGGTTTAAAAATATCTGCAGAGAAAGCTGCTCTATTATGCTCTTTTAATTATCATTATTATATAGTATTTATTTATGTAACTATTATTCTATTTGTTTTTGTTGTTACTTTTTGTTTTATTTATTTATTTGTTGTATTGTTTCTCCCTGGTCTCTGCTGGTTTTCAGCGTGGACACAGATTTTTTTTTTTAAACCTGTCAGTGTAAACTTGTGCTATGCGTGAATATGTGCGTGTGCGCGTGCTAGTGGTTGTTGGATGGAGAGTTTAGCTTTTGTTTTGTTGTTATTTTGATTTGGTTGTTCTTCCTTTTCTCTCCATCGCCGCCCTCTGAAACCAAAACCTTTAATCCACAATCCAGAACATCTCCACGCGGGGCCCCAGCAGATCCTGGCCCTGATCATTCAGTGTGGTAGCTCCCGCTGCAGAGAGCAGGAAGCGCTTTACGCACGCGCCCTGACCAACACGCAGGCCTCACGTACAGGCCAGGATTGGACAGGCCAGGGTGGGACAGGCCAGGATGGGACAGGCCAGGATGGGACAGGCAGGGCGACTCTAAAGGTGATGTGGAGGTAAAGCACGATCTGCTGCTGTTACGCAAAGTTGCGCGCCGCTTTTGGGAACTTTCACGCAGAAACAGAATTATGTAAAAAGCTCAGATAACACACACACACGCACACACACACACACACACACACACACACACACACACACAGACAGCCCAAAAAAAAAAGAAACGAAATTAAAAGAAAGAACGAAAAGAAGAGGGAAATACTTACACGAACTCCCGGTCTGGTTAAATTAATCCGTGGAAAGGACAAAGAGCTCTGTTGCGGGGTGATGGCTGTCCTGGCCTCAGGTTTGCCGGTGACATGGACAAAAAAGTTCCTGGGTGCGGCAAAGAATCAGAAAACGCGTGTGCCCGTCAGTTCTCTTCTTCCCCTTCCTCCTCCTCTTCCCTCTGTGCTGTCAGACATGAAGGCTGTGGAGGAGTGAGGCTTGATCCCCACGCAGAGTATAGAGGGGAGGGAGGAGGGCGGGAGTTGACTTCATGCTAAATATTGTGCGTGACAGGTCCACTGTAGGAAGGACAGCCCCCTTTCTTTTCTCTCTCCCTGTTTGTGGAAGCACCGCGCACGCATAGACAGGTTGATACCTCTCCAACCCTCCTCTTCCTCTGCTAACACCCTGTCCGTCTATCACCTGCAGCCTTCACTTTAACTCTTTATTCACCTGAACTGGTTCTGGGTGGTAAAAACGTGGGTTTACTGTCCCTTCTGCATGTTTTACCTTGAAGCTTTGGCTGAATTTAATTGTAAACGAAATCAGATGTAAGAAAAATAAAAACAACATTTGCTGGCAGACCTTGACCCCTGTGGTAGGACACTGAAATCATGCAAAAGCCTTTTAATCCTCCTTTGCGACTCAGGCCTGATATTTGCATTAAGGGTGGCAAAGGAAAGCCAGATCGGAGCCAAATCTGCATGGACTCTCCTTTAAAAGGATTCTAGTTCAGGGCTTTGTTTTTAAACTGTTTTTACATAAGAGGAAGTAGAAACAGTTATGAAAGATGCCTCAATAAAATCTGGATTTATTAAATAGGTGATGATGAGATGGTGAAATAATCACTGCTGTAGGGAGTGAAGAGATTTTCCTCCATCAAGAAGCTCATGGACCCATGGTTTAATAAAAACTAGTGCAGTCACATCAGAAAAGGAATAATTTTGCTTTAAAGAAGAGCGATAAAATAAAACAGAGTGTTATCGGATACAGAGGAGAGAGGGATGCTGATGCTGCCACAAGCGGTGTGTTAACATAGAAAAATATCTCATTGATCATCATCTAATGCTCGGATCAGTTTATTTATGGCAGTCATCTCAGTTTATGTAAATTGATGGAAAATATTTTCTAAATTTCTTTTCAAATTTTTGAACATAAAAATGTAACAAATTGTAACAAAACCAATCAGATAAAAAGAAAAAATATTTTATAACTAAAGTAAATATTGGAATAATGTATGTCCCCTATCAGAGACCAAGCAATAAGAAGTCATTTCTAAAACTGGGCTTTTATTCACCCAAAGAATATAAAACTCTAAAGAAATGGAAACACCAGTCAGCCTCTAAAATATGTCACCCACAGTAAACATAATGATACTCAAAAGTGTAGCTTAAACATACAAAACTCATCTCAGGAAAACGTCCCTCACATAAAGAAACATGCAGATAACTTATACTCCCCCCCCAACCCCCACATAAATGATCCAGCAGTGGTTCCAGATTTAAGGCTCCTTTGCCTTCATGAGGAAAGGTGTGTGTAGGAAGTGTTACACCTCTCAGAAGGCTTTGGATGTAAAAAGGTTTTAATCCTCACGATGAAGGTGCAGAATGTGCAAACTTTTCCTACAGCAGCACCGGCCGGTGCTTCAACCACAACCACAGCCAGACTACCCACACTTGTTTGTTCATATGGCAGTTCATATAAACAAACTGCTTGCTCTGCCCTCTAAGGGTGATAATAGTAAACTGCACAAATGAAAGTGGTTTGAACACTGAATGAACATTTAGAAGCAGATTAATGAGCAAATGCTGCAAACAGAAATATTTCTTGATAGATGCTACATTCCTCCCCAGCAAATAAAATATCAACATTAACACAAAGAGAACACATTATGAGACATTAAACATCATGTCAACACTTTTCCAGCAGTGATGTCAGACATTATTCTGGCTGCCAACTCTCAATAGCAACGGCCTGAAAAAAAGTCAATGCTAGCAGAACTTTACAATCCACTTTAATCAGAAACTCTTAACCAGCAGCATCGCCTGCAACCTTCAGACTATTTTTACTTAAATAGCTCTAGAACAATTAATGCACAGCATTTCTGTTCTTTACATCTTCAGACTTGTACATTATACTGTAAAACAATCCACTTACATTATTCAGATGCCATGGTTCATATAGGCAACTGAAACCAGGTGAATATTTATCTAACACGAATACTAAGCAAAACTTTGCACTGAAAATGTAAATACAACAATTGTATTAGGAGAACATTGCATGTCCTTTTTTTCAATAATGTGTCAAATAATAAACAGTAAGAACTCAGTTTCCAAACAGTCCCTGTTACTACGTTCATCTGTCACCCAATAAGACACGAGTCCATAATAAAACCTTTAGCAACCTCTCAGTATCCTACAGGGACATCCATCCATCCATCCATTTTCTACCGCTATTCCCAACGCAGGGGCTGGAGCCAATCCCAGCTCACAACGGGCAAGAGGCGAGGTACACCCTGGACAGGTCGCCAGTCCATCACAGGGCCAACACAGACAGACAGACAACCATACACACACACACTCACTCCTATGGGCAATTTAGAGTCTCCAACCAGCCTATCCCCAATGTGCATGTCTTTGGACTGTAGGAAGCCAGAGTACCCGGAGAGAACCCACGCTAACACAGGGAGAACCCACGCTTACACGGAGAGAACATGTAAACTTCTCACAGAAAGATTTCCGGTTCGACCCCCGCCCCAACCGAGGTTCGAACCAGCAACCTTCACAGTGCTAACCAACTGCGCCACCGTGCAGCCCCCTACAGGGACAAAGTACATGTGGTCCAAACAAAGCTGGCGATGACCACAGCACACTGTATGGTCCATACTGGTGTCGCTGTGTTCACATAAAGTGGGTCAGTATGAAGACCCACCACACAACGAGCTGGCTGACCCAACCACTCCTGTCAGTGTTTCTTTGGGCCGCCTTTCCTACCCAGATATGAGTGTGAAACTACTGTAGTCTGGACCCAAATGCAATACACTCAGAGGCAGGAGTGGTTGGTAATGACCTTTATTTACTGGTGAGAGGCAGGAGGGTCGAAGCCAAGTAAGCAGTCCTTGGAAGCTGAGGCACAATTTGGGGCAGACAGAAGAATAATCAAGGCCAGGTGAGTTGTTACCAGTAAAGCAGTCCAACACCAAATACGCTGAAGCAGAGCACAAAGTCAGGGACGGAAGGCAGATGAGTTTTCTAGGGGTCTGGCAAGGAGAACAGGTCAGGAACAGGCAGGATTGGCACCAAGTAGTCAGGCAGAAGAACACTGGAAAGTCTTGCATACTGCAGTAGAACAATCTGGCAAAGAACAGAGTGTGCTGGAGAGGTTATATGCAGGATTGGTGGTAATGAGCTGCAGGTGAGCAGTTTGGCTGATGAGGAGGGAGTGGCTGCAGGTAGAGTGAAGCAGAGGGAGAGAGAGAGGAAAAGTACTGCAGCAGGAGGCAGAGACATGACAGCATGGCTGCATGTCAGTCAGTTCTGGCTCCTCATCTCTAGGAAAGTCTGTGGATTGAGCCGTTTGTGTCTCCTCCTGGAATGTCATCTTCAGTCGCATTGCTGTCCATCAGCTCTAAAACTGGAGTACCTGGTCTTTGCTCCTCTGCAGGACCTGTGTTAGTAGCACCTCAGTTTGTGTGTTAATACCGTTCTTCAAGCTCTTCCTCGTCTGAGTTCGCTGATTCATGCCTTGTTCCATTCCTTTTAACACTCGCATGTCTTTTTCTATGTTTTGTCTGGGGGTTTTCTCTCATAGCACTCTGGATTGGTTCCTGAAGGGGCGGTGCCTGGCACAGGGGTGCCCAAAGAAGTGCCAGCCCTTCCTCTTGACCCGCTAGTAAATGTTTTTATTTAGAAACCTACAGATCTTGATGAAAAGACATTTCAGAGCTTAATGACAGATGATGATAATATCTCTTATGTCCATTAGGTCTCTAGCAGTTTCTATAGGGTTGTATGGGTACAAACACCTCACTTATTGTTTCTATTCATATCAACTTTAATAATTAAAAGTTTAATCCTTGGTGTAGTTCACATTTATGCAGCATATTTTATATTAAAGTCAATATTTTCTTCACTTTTATATAGTTTTATTAACTTGGAAAGCCTTTTGCACATGCAGCATCAAGCTCTCAGACTCAACACATCCACATGGAGAACCACAGGCAGTGGCGTACAGAGAAAAGACGCTTTAAAGCTGTGATGTTTGGCCCTTGAAGGCAAAAAGTTTGGGCACCCCTGTATTAGCATGTTCCGATGAAGAACCCTGCCTCTTCCTGTGCCACACTCTGGCTTTGCTTCATAAAATGGATTGTTTTGCCCTTTTTGGGAGACAACTATATGTATCTGTTTTCCTCAATAGCTCAGTTTTCCATGTCCTCCATGCTCTGGCATGTTCCTTACAAAAACCCTGTCACCTGGTGAAAGGACTGCACATTTCCCCTCTTTCTTCTTTTTCTGCTAATCCAGGGTGCGCAGTAGGTGATTAAATCTTCCTGCTGAGTGTTGGGAAGCTCTTTTTGAGTTTGCAACACCTGTGTGTTCTTGTAGCTGTCTGAATAGCTGGTTTTAATTCCTTGCCTTGATCATGGTGTATTTTAGCAGGGAATCTGGATTTAAAGTCAAAATCAGTAAAGATTTTATTAGCTGTAGTTATTTTGCCTGGTTTGTTACGATTCAGGTATGCTTGGGGAAATGTAGTGAAGCTGCATATATTCATTTATATAACCTTCCCTTCAAGATGGAGGTAGTCTCTTGAGACTATTTTAAATGGTGCAGTTGCAGGTACATGACACACAGGGCCTCTGCTCTGTGCTGCAGGTTTCTTTTGAATGTTGCATTTGCAGACCTGGGTTATGGAAAACTCTAGGCCAATAAAACATCTGTTAGCCAAATGTAGCACCCTGTCTATGCCTAGAGGACCCATCTCAGAGTGCAGGTAGCCTTTTTGTACACTTCAGCTGTGTCTCACTTCCATAGTGTGCTGTAATCAGTGCAGAGTGTGCACTGTGCCCTTTTTCCTATAGTGCACACCATTATGGGTAAGTGCTGTCTCAAATGGAATACTGGACGTTTGCCACTTACCGGTAGTGACGGTAATTCAGATATTTTTTTAATCAAAATGATTATTTTGTGCCCCATACATGACTAAAAACTGCTAACATTTACGTGTACTAACTGTACTGGGTCGGTTATCTCAATCTCAAGCAATTGGTCAGATATGTAGCAAGCTGCGGTAAACATGAGAACCGTAACAAAATAACTTCATACTCACATCTATACAAATTATCCTCCACCGCCGTATTGTTTGCCGCCATTATTTTGATAGTCCAGCATTTTCTTTTCTGCTCCATCAGCAAGATGGTGTCGGTTTAGTGCGTCCATCGTTTCACACGAGATTTTTGGCCAATTTTAGGGAAGCATCCAGATACTTTCAGTGCGCTAACTTTTTTCCTTAAATGTCAGTGTGAACGCACTACACACCTAAATATAGTGCACAAAGTAGTGTTAGTGCACTGATTGAGACACAGCCTAAATCTTTGCACTGCGTGGAAGCACAATGTGGGAACACGTTACTGTTTTCTACTTTGCTAAACCCTCCTGGCAGATATACAGCCTGTGTCTCAATCAGCGCACTAACACTACTTTATGCACTATATCTAAGTGTGTAATGCGTTCACACACATTTAAACTAAAAAGTCTACTCGGCACAATTGTATCATAATTAGTGATATTGCGTGTGTGAAATATCTGTCAGCTGGCAGGATATTTTGAACCCCTCGTCCAAAAGCATGTTCTCATCAGGCTCAAACAGCATTTCAGTGTCCCCTTTAAGATCTGTGTTAACAGGAAAGATGATGCACCGTGTTTGACCTCCTGGAAGCACAACAGGTACACGCCCAATGTTTACTGAATACATTACATTTTCATTTGAATCTTTTTGTGTTAAACCTAAATGTGTTTGTGTCTGTCCTGTGTCTAATTCTAGTGAGTTTCTGATCCAAGCTACGCTTTCACTGGTTCTCTTTTCTTCCTTTTCTCTTTAATGGCATTAATCAGGTCTTACAATCTTCCTGCTCCCTAATACGAGGACTAAAATATATTCGGACCTTGTAAAATTAGTCTTTGGACCACAGAAACTAAGATTAACTTCCATCCTTCTCTGGAAATGGATTTCTGAGCAGCTCTCAAGTCCAGGAGTTGTCTCACTTAACAGGTCATTGATGGGAAGGATTTTTACATCAGGTAAGTTTTGAGGCATCCATGCTTCATTCATTATAGTCACTAGCGCTCTTGCAGGGTTTGAGTTTTAACATTGTTCATTTTGCACCAGACTTACCAATCAGTTGTGCAACCTTCATGCATCTGGAGTCGGTGTTACATGTTTTGTTTGATGTTTAACGTTGACTATATGTTGACTTATTTTTTTTGTACATATTTTACAGTTTTTTCCGTTTTGCAGCATGTCTAGAATCCTTGGCTTGGATTTTGGGTTCAGTTTGGGTCACTGTGGGACTGTGGCTCTCTGGTTGTGGTGTGTCCCTCAGTCACCACCTCTGCCAGTTTCTCAATGGTTCCTGCTGTTTTTCCATCCAGCACCCTTTTGCACAGTCCAATTTTATCCTGTTGGCATGCTGCACATACATTTTTTTTGGTCTCTAGAATCCATTTGCATTAGTTTGGTTATCATCAGAAGCCATTTTATCACGGTGGACAATTTGCAACAGTGAGGCTGCTTGGCCTGTACGCTCTCTTATTGCTGTATTACTCTCCTCTATTTTTGTAAACAAGGGCTTTTCTTTAGGCAAGGCAAGTTTATTTGTACAGCACCTTTCATGTACAAGACAACTCAAAGTGCTTTACATTGAAACAGAAAAGCATAAAAACAGCAGAAATCACAAC
>JBAMHV010000017.1:790947-806962 GCA_037177535.1 Pseudomugil gertrudae | reverse complement strand
TCAGGTGTGTTGAAACAGGGATACATTGAAAACCTGCAGGGCTGCGGCCCTCGTAGGACCTAATTGAATAGCCCTGATCTAAACTTTACCTTCAGGCTTCAGCAGGTTAGTTCTTGATAGCAGCGATCGTTGTAGGAAGAGTTTATAACCAGAACTGGCCTTTAAACTGTAACACAAGTCAGTGAAGTCCTGATAACCTTAAAGCTCTGAGACTGTTTTGGTGGTTTGAATAATTTTGTTATTGTTTTTAACATGCATCATGATGAAGGCTTTTCCATGACATGTTTAGAAGTCACCTGTCGGATTTGATTTAAAAAAAATAAAACTATTTAATTGCCTAAAGTGTTATAGTTACAGTTTGAGAGAGATACTATTTATCACAGCAATATGTCAAAGAAATGCAATGCTTGTCCATTCAAATTTTATGACCAGATAAATATTTTTCTTTTATCTACTATCATATCTCTGGTTTTCATGCTCCATCAACATCAAACAAAGCTGGCAGAGGGTTTTAGATTGAACCTGTCTGTAACGCTGACATTGGCTCCAGTTTAGCCTTGTTTTATGCTAATGTACTTTAAAAATGTCACATGATCTGATAACGCTAGCATGTTCGCAGAGCTCTGAACAACATCTCTGTCCTCTCACACATGATCAGTGGAGAAACTTGTCATGTACAGAAGCTAACCTGTTTAATAAATATCTACTATAATCTTAAAAATCCTGTAAAAGTCGACCAACTAATTGGTGATTGGAGAAACTTTTACCAATGATCCAGATTGGAAGGGCACTGAGACACTTGATCCATAGATCTTTCGCCAGACTCTCGCTATATACAGATTACACAGATCTGGAACTGCCCTCATCTTGTCTCTTTCTTGCATGTTTCAGCAGCAGGTGTACATAAAATACTGTGTTCTCTGTATTCTTTTTATGTGAGATTGCTAGCTAACAAATCAGATGATCAATCAGGTGCTCATTAGAACCGTTGGAAAAAATGCTGTGAATCACCCTCTCTCATGTATGTCCTACCCTGCATCGCTCTGTTTGATGTTGGAGAAATGAATCAGTTGATCACACTGGTAAACAACCTTAGTGGGTGATATTTACAATGTACAGTGATCTTAATGGGGCTTGGATGTGTGCATTGTGCAAGCAGAAATAAATTGAGCATCACAGCTGCACACCACCTGCAAAAGGATTGATAATCAGTGCTAATCTGTGAAAATTTGTATCATCCAACCATGAAGATTCATATTGACCAACATTCAAACTTGGAGCAATCATGTTTGGTTGCTTCAGTGTTGAGCCCCTATGACCAAATAATAAAGACATGAAGGATTCTTTTAAACTTAAGAGGAAGTGTCTGTGTTTTACTTGACATCTTACTCTGGTCGCTCTCTTCTAAGACTGTCATCACAAAGAAAAACCCGTCTTTGTCTCTTGTTGAATAAATCTGTAGACTATACCTCAGAGGGTAAAAGAGTGTGTAGAGCAGCCTTTTATTCCAGAAATATGTCTTATTTTCTCTCTTTCTTACCTTTCCCCCCCCTCACTTGGGCCAGTTTCACCGATTTATGCAGAAGCCGCTGAGCCTCTGCATCTCAGTCTTCAGTTCTTCCCTTTCATCCTCCTCATCGTCAACCCCCCTCTGCTGTGTAGCGAAGGTCAGATTTTTGACAAGTCCGCGGAAGAAACAGTCTGCTCTTAAATCCCTTCATTTTTATTCATACAAATACAGGTTTAGAGCCCTTCGCAGCTCCCTGGATACATACCCAGAGTGGCCTTTTGACTGACAGCTTTCTCCCTTTTCATCCAGACACTAACGAAATTCACAAGCACACCTCTAATTGACTGGAATCACCAGCACTGCTCTGGAGGCGGATATCAGGGGGCACACTAGTAGATGTGGAGGATGATGCGATTACTCTCCAACTGACCTTTTTAATAAATATTCTGCTTTCCCCAAAGTGGAGAAAAAAGCACTGATAATTTGATGGTGGAATTAAAAAATATCTATATTAATTTTTAATCTTGTATTTTAATTGAATGGATTGTTAATTTGAAGAGACGCAGTGATACTTCTGTCTTGAAATGTTTTCTCCACATGAATCTGTGACCGCATCACTAGAATCAGTCATGAAGAGACAATGTGGACGTACTGTTTCTCTTTGACTCATGGCAAGGTCAAGTGTTTGTGTATTTGTTGTATCAGTCCCCAGCTGTGGTCAGACCAGCACAGGGCGGCCTCCGGGGGTCACAGCCTAAGTACTTGGAATCTGGTTGTGGCCCTGTTCAGTCCTTCTCCTTGCCACCTGATCTTTACACATATATCACCCCCAGTTGGAGCAGCAGAAGGCAGCTGGCAAATGCTGAGAAGGCTGAACAATAATTCATGTCGCTTAGCCACTTATGCAAAAATGTTTACTCACGAGGGTGTTGTGTGCAAGGAGAGTCTGCCTGATGGCAATGCTTAGCATGTCTGCTGTGTGGCCCCCGTGTCTCCTGGCTTTGAGCATGAGATCACGGGTTAGATTCTCATTCCTGTTGTCAGTGTTATTTTTATGACGCGGTCAAAAGACAATAAAGTGAGCGGGTGGAGTCATCACTTACATTAATGTCTCATCAGGATGGTTGAAGTAGGCAGGGATCTGGAACTGAAGCCTTTACGTGTGTGTTTGAAGATGGATGAAGAAACCGGAAGAACCGCTATCCCCATAAACTTTACCATGTTTAATAAAATGTGTTTTTCATGTGAATATGCCATTCACATTAACTTTTTTTTTTTTAATTTCCAGTGATTGTTTTGCTGTTTTCCAACTTTTCTTTTTTGTTAATTTTTTTTATACCCAGTTTCTTATTTACTATTTGCTAAAAACTGGAATTAAATGATCAGATGTGCTTTTTTTCATGAATCTAAAACTATTACAGACTTGCTCAAAGTGACCAACACTGAAATTTTTTCAAGATAATTGAAACAGTAAAATTATTTTCAATAAATATGAAACAATAATAAAAGAGAGTGGTAGCCTGTTGTTTACAGAGGTGGGCTTGGGTCAGGAGGTGAAGCACTATGGGCCCTGAGAAAGGCTCTTAACCCACCAAATTATCCCTAAGAGCTGAAGTTTGGCGGCCCACCGCTCTCTACTTGAGATAGTAAAATATAGAGCCTGATGTCCTTATCAGGATTAATAAAATGAGACACTTTATAATGGTAAAATGTGATAAAGTATATGATAATAATGAAGTAATAGGAAAGTAAAAATATTTTCTTATTGATCATAATAAAATAGTCTTTTTAGTCCTGCTGTTGTGACCTTGTGGGAGAAAGGGAAAATAAAAGTGAGCGGTATAGTTGATCGTACTTCTCTTTAGACGTGTGGAGGAGGAGATGTTTAGGTCTGATTGTTGGAACATGTTTGAAATGAAGCAAAACTCATTATTTATCACAAAGCATTCAAAAACGTATTTTTTATATATGATGAGTAATGGTGGGAAGGCTTATAGAGTCCTGAATTAACAAATTAGTGTTGCTGTGATTAGAGGTTTATTCCACATTAAAATAAAAAACACTTTCGCTGTCGTCCACATGAAGTAGTGCACGTGTCATCAAAGTTTAAAACTATATTTTCTGTTGCACCAGAAGTTAATTTGGAAGAAAAATGTTGATACTTCACATTTTCCCACCAGATTCAGCTTTTTGTGTTTATTTTAAAATGACAAATTTTTTCTGTCTGCTTTCTTTTGACCGTCCATCTGTTCATCTGTCCACCTGTCTGATATATTCCATCCTGTGTTTTATCTGAAGAGGTCTCTAGTCAGAACAGTGTATGGAAGTACACGCAGCGTGGAGTAAAATGTTGCTTTCAGACCTGCTGACATTGATGAAATAGTTGCAGTTGACTCAATAAAGTCAGTAAGTGTGTCGGTGAAATTGGCTGTGTATAAATAATACACAGCAGATACAGCATCGTCTTCACATCGTCATGTTTTATCCTGTTATGACCTTTTCATGCCAAAGATTGACATTATTGTCTCGGTTTAACTGTAGTTTGATTCTTATGCAAAGTTTGATTAATAAAAATGTATGAAGGATGAATTGACTCATATTAAAGTATTAGTAATGTAGTGATCTCTGGAAGCTTTCTTTAGAAAGCACTATAGCAGTGGTTTTCAGCAGATAGCCATCAGCTAAACCTCAGACTGGAAAACTGTCAGAATCTACATGAAGTAGACGGTGGTTTTTAATGGTTCACCACTGTGAAAAAGCATTTACATGCCAACAAATATCTTCCGTCTCAGAGATCCAGTATTTAATGTGGCATACTAACTTGAATCTGTATCAAAAGAAACTTTAATTATCTTCGAGGGGCAATTAAAATCTATGCATTAATGAGTAAATTTATTTAATGAATGTAGGCTTTTTTATTTACACAATTACCCCCTGAAATGATCTTGCAGCCCCCAATGAATTTCCCTATCCCCAGTTTTAGAACCACTGCACTACAGCATGTTTTCTTTTCTTCTTTTTTTATTGGATCGTTCGAATGATTAAACCCTTCGTCCATTAATTTGAAGGGCTTGAACTGAGTTTCCACTACGTTTATAACCATTTTATAAACCACACATCAAAGCAAATCTGCCAGGTTTTTGCAGGTACTTTTGTTGGCTTTTAGATTTTTAGAAACATAATTCAGCTCTTTATTTTCTCGCTAAATGTTACTGTGCCAGATAATAGAAGCTGCATCAGTGTGTTGTGATTGATTGTGGATGGAGAGATGCCTTGGATTATGCAGGTGTTGTACAATGACAAGCACTTGGCCTGTCAGTTGCAGAGGTCCCCATTAAAAGGGCTGTGATTAATTGGAGCGGTCCCTCTCCCAGACAGGCTGCCACCTAGTACTGGTTAGTAGCCGTAAATCTGGCCAGTTAGCAGTGCCCTAACCGGGGACTGACAGGCAGGGCTTAGGCCCAGTGTGAAGAAGGGATGCAACTGTTGTCCTGTTTCATAGGTTCTCAACAATGTGCTGAGTGGATGGAGAGTCCCAGCAGAGGGCTATTAATCATCCTGACTGGGGTGCCTGCTTGATGGTTGATGGTGGAGGGTTAAGCATCAAGGGAGCTGAGGGGTTAGCTTGGAAGAGAGGGTCGAAGGTGCCGCGGAGGAGCTATATGTGCTGACAGGAAGATCGGACAAGACATGAACAAAACAAACTAGCCCCCTGGAGCCCCAAACAAGAGGAAGAAGAAGTGGACAGGCTGGAAAAAACATGCTCCTCGTTCACACCACGGCTTTCAGCACGACATGGCGGACTCAGATTTCCGTTTTTAAGTGTCAGTGATTGGCTGCTGATGTTCAGGCAGTTTATTTCTTTTTTAATTTTCTCTCCAAATTGCTTCAAAAACTTTATTTTTTGTTTTGTATAAAAATGTTTGTGAAACAGTAGCAAAACTAATTGTAAATGGTAAAAAAGAGCATAGTTATAGTTGGTTTTGTGAGGATAGTATGTAAATAGTAACATAAATATGTATACACATGTAAATAGTTTCTGCTGTGTGTTTGTTTCAATGGCAACATTTTTTCTTCTGAAAGCCAAAACCTGGGAGAATGAGCTACAGGTGGCTGATCTTCATGGTGCTATACCTCCATTTGCACCATGCATCATTATGTTTCCAGGACAGTCTGTCATCAGACTATGAAGCTAAAATTTGTTAAAATGACAGTAGCAGAACAACCAACCAAACAAAGGAACCCAGAATTTTATTACTACCAGTACTTCATAGAAATAACCGACCAGATCAACAGTGATCAAACCTTTTGTCATTATCGTTCTTTCACACCTCGGCTTTCAGGAAAAAATATTTGCTTTGAAACAAACACAACAGAAACTAGTTACAGTTTTCCTTCATTTACAGTTAATTATGCTGCTATTTATCCTCCATCCTCACACACACATCACCTCCAACTCAGCTGCTTCTTGGCACCACTGTGCACCAGTGACTTCTTGGCTTTATTCCAGTCATAAAGGACCATCATTTATCTTCCTTTCAGACACACAAAGAAGTTTCTGCTTACTTGTCAAGTTTTTCAGCTTCAGTTTGGACAAGTTTGACAAGAAGTGGCTTCCTCATCAGTTTTAGGGATGTTCATGATGAACTTTCTTTTACAGATATCCGATTATGGAATTTGCCCAACTCTTAATTTACTTTACATATATATATATATATATATATATATATATATATATATACACACCCCTCCTTGAAGTCCAATTCCAAACTTCCTGTGCTGCAAGGGACAGTTTGATGATGTCATGACCACAACATTTATTACGAATTGTACCAAAGGAATATATCTGAGAAACTATACATGACATCACTTATATTTTGTCATTTTGAGTTAGAAGAGACTTAGCTGAGGAGTTTGATATATAATATGTACATGTTTTGTAAAAGCTGTCAATTAAAAAAAATTAAACCAATACCAATATTTTTGTTATAAGCATTTAATGCCAATATCATCAGGCATATCGATGATATTGGATATCTCTAATAAGCATCCATCCATGTAACAACATGGTAGTGATAGTGATCTTTTATGTTATTGGAAATGTAATAAGTGTTATTATGGATAATGCATTGTGGGTTTACCACATAGCCTTTAAATAAACACTGTATTGTGGGTGGATCATAAACCTCCTGTAGGAGATTATAAAATAATCATATAGAAATGCCGGCAAATATTTCTGTAGACCACCTAAAGGGTAAACTATCCATCACAACTCTTACAGAATTACGCACTACTGTTTCTGACAAATACTTTAAAGCCTTTCTGCTAAAAGTTCTGAGATATAATGGGAACGTAGGCATTGTACGGTACTACAGTCTCTGTGGGGTTTTCCTCCAATAAAATGGTGTCTGTTTAGCTTGTTTAGCATTGGGCCATGCAGGCTGGAGCGGATCAGTTAAGGTCCAGACCCTGCCTGTGCTGTCAGCTCTGACTGTATGTGAGGATTTAGTGCAACCAGGATTGTGTTTTTAATGTTCTGTTAAGCATATAATTAGGGTTCGCCACAGGAAAGATACCCAAACCCCAACCTTAGCTAGTGGGCTTTGAGTTGAGTGGTGCTTTAATTGACTACTGCTGAGTTTGAATCATTAATAAAACAGTGGGTATTATGTGGGTTTGAGATGTTTCAACACGTCTGATTCCAGCACCAACTCTTCAGTGGAGGTCAGCTCTAAAAACAGGCTCATGATTGGCACGTGGTGACATGTTGATTGGCTGAAAAGCATTTTCAAGATTGACTATACAAGCTGGTATTGACAATTTCTAAAGGTGTCAGGTGTAGATTTTCAGTGTGTAAATGAGTGTATCTCTAAGTTTAGCCCACAGCCAAGGCAGAGTTAGTGGCATTTGAATTTGGTTGACATGACCTGCAGTACATGTATATTTTTGGCTCTTTTCTGTGAATGTAGTATCCTGAAGAATCATTTCACCCACATGGCAAACATTAGTAAACTGACCTCATTTTACTCTATTTTAAGGGCTTTTTATTGTGTGTTGAGGACTGTTGTTCTTTTTTAAAGGATGTATCACTAAAGAATAAATGAGAAGTATTTCTCATCTTTGCAGAGATGGTCGGAAAAAGAGAGATAAAAATAGTCCAGTTTAAAAAAAGAACACACAAACAAAACCCTTTATCCAGTGTAACAGTGTATAAATGCTTGGTTATTCTCTTTTACTGCAATAAGAATTGTCATAGATGTATATGAAGTTTAGATATGACTGTGAATCTCCACTTTTTGTTATTTCAACCTGTTAAAATGAAACTTATAATTAGGTGTTGTGGATTTTATGGTTCTGACTTACTAACGTTTCTATACGGCAACAATCCTGCTGAGTAGTTTCATCTGCTTAAACATTAGTCAAAGAACAGTGTTATTCAGAGGTTGATGAACAAAGTGGATGAAACTTTTGTTTTCTGTTTTCCTGAGGGTACATAAGCCAACAGTGCTTAAATCAAAGCATAAAACGAAGCTGAAACATGAAGAGGTAGAGGAGTCAGAAAACGGAAACGAGCTCTGCCGTGGCCAAACAAAGGTCTTTTTGTATCACGTCAAAGTTACTTGTCTTGCTTTCTTTCTTGGACAGTTGATTTGGGCTACTGACGAGCTGAAATTCTGCAGATGCATTTCAGATGTATAAATTGCCTTTCTAATGCAGGATGTGTAAGCTGTTTGAGTCCTGATACACAGGACTTTGTCTTGGTAAGCTGAATCCTACCTGTGGTTGGTTTGTTAGTTCCACACTGTGACCGACTGATGCATCGGACCTTCTGGGAGCATTATCTTTCATTTCACCTGCCATGTCAACAGAGCTCTGTATTGGCTTCATGGGACTGATGTCTCTGCAGCCATGAGACATTTACAGTTTGAGCATAGATTCTTAAAGCGTAACGCTGAACCAACTTGATGCTTGTGTTACAACAATCAGTTACTAGATCTAACACACAGTGCATCTAATTTAAGGTAAAATGTCGATGAGTAACTGCGTAACTTTGAACTGTGCACCAGCAGCAGAATGCTTTGGAGTTCTACTATAGAGGCCCGTTAGCACAGTGTCTTCTCAAAACATTTAATAGGTCATGGATAGTTTAATGGTCTCAGCCCCACGTTTCTATGCTATCAGATGTAAAACGTTTTTGAAGGGTGGACTGAAATAGGATCTTTAAATCCACTGCTGCTTCGTTGGTCCTGTAATTCCATATTGACAGTTATATAGAGTAGTGAAGGCCAGAGTGTAAACCAGGCTGGCCTCTTGGTCATTATCATAAATGTACAATGCTCTGAAGTGTGAATCACAATGGAAAGTCAGTGGTAAAAAATGGAGGCTGTTGTTGATAATCTCCTCAGCTGGCCAGCAAAGCCAGTCAAATCAAAGCACACTGCTCACTGGCTGTGGAAGTAGGCAGTGCTGGTGTGGAGGTCTGCTTTGGAGGGAGGGGGTTTTGGAGTTGTTGTGGTTGAAAATAAGGGCCTGTATTAGTATTTCGGAGAGGAACTGTCTTGCTGTCTTGGTTGTGTGGCGCTCACATCCTTAAGCCCTTGGTGTCTCAGTGTGAATCCCACTCTGCCTTGATGGACTGGGTTAATAAACCTCTCAGCAGCTATTCCTCCCACACACACGGAGGCAAACTGAGCACACACACACATAAAGTCTCTTGACACACACAGCTGCTTGTTATTTCATGCCCCATAAGGGTGCTGTGACCACAGACAATGTAATACACATATCCAATTAGTAAAGCATTGCACCGCTGTTGGTCTCAAGCTTGGATTCTCACAGACATTAAAACATGCACTGCCCATCTTCTTTTTTTTGTGTGTGTAAGATTTGGATCACTGCCTACAATGTTTAGTTTGAAGCAGAAACATTTAATGAAATAATCTATTTAATTTAGACTTCTGTAATCTGGATGGTCTTTCGCAATTATTAGCATGTCTGGTCATTGCATAAATACACTTCATCCTACAAAAAGTGCCAAATGAGTTGGAAGATGATCTTAAATGTAAATGAGAAAACATTTAATTATGTTTTTTAACTTGTAAATAATGTTTAATTTCTAATAGAAGAAAAACAACATTTCAGATGGACCTGAAAGATTTGACCATTTCATAGAAAGCATAAGGTGATGGCAGCAACATATCTGTGAAAAAGCAGCGTAAGTAACATGACTGCAGATTAAAGGAGTGTTTGAAACAGGCAGAATCTTTCAGATGGTCCGTTTAGCTAATCTGAAAAAGTTTTGGAAAAATTTCAGATAAATGTTCAGATTTTGGAGATCTTACCAGCTGTTTATAGAAGTTTTCGAGCAGCATCAGCTTCCATCCAGACAACGTCTCTTTTAGGGAAGACCTTGCAGATTTCAGCAAGACGATGCTGAACCACATCCTGCATCCATCACAGAAGCATAGCTTCACAGAAGAGTCCAGCTACTGAACTGGTCTGCCATCACTCCAGATGTTTAATCAGTACAAAACATCTGGAGCATCGTGAAAGCAGAAACCCAGGAACAAGATCTAGAAATGAAGAACAGCTAGAATCTGACATCAGACCAGAATTGCACAACATTCCTCTTATTAAACTCCAGCAACTTGTCTCTAGCTTTCCAGATGTTTACAGCCAGATGTTAAAAGAAGAGGAGATGCTGCACAATGCTAAACTTCACCCTCATCCTGAAACTACTTTTCACAGATATGTTGCTGCATCAGATTTAAAATCATATATTAAATGAGATGGTAAAACATTGCAACATTTTGGAGTTGGATCGAAGTATCAGTGTATAAATTGTGACTAGTAGTTAGGAATGGGAAAAAAACCTGGAAAGAAATTTAAAGCATGCCATTTAAATAGAATTTGCTCTAATGTGAGTGTGATCTGCAGTTTGTAGCAGTCTTTCCAGTACCTGAGCCAAAGGAACAAGAAAAGGGGTCTAATGTATTTGATCTCTGTAGCCCACCGTTTGCATGATGTAACCTAAATGCACGAGACTCCAATTTCTCCCAGAAGGTCAGCGATGGCTAAAAGGCCACCAGAAACAACCAAGTTTTTTAAGAAAATGCAGAATACAAAGCCAAATAAGTCAGTGATGGATTATAAACTCAAAAAGAGCAAATATTGTTCAGGAAATGGTAAAATTTCTGATATGGCATGTTATACAGGAAACCAATAACATTTAGAAATCGTTGCATTCTGTTAAAATTTTCCACAGAATTAGCTTTGTTGTTGAGTTTGTGTTGTTATTATAAAAAACAAAGACTGAAAGTATACAGGGTTGCCTGCTGGTTATGGAAAGGGTAATACTTCTATTTTATTCAGGCACTTGACAAAATTATGCCCATCATCCATATGGTTGTCATCTCCATCCCATTTGAGATTGAAACAGGACTTGGACACAAGGCAGTCGCCCCGGAGGGGACAACTACAATTAAAAATAGCCATCCTATTTCTGGGCTGCAGCTGGGGGTTTGAAAGGACTGTGTGCTTGCTGTAAAGGTGACATGGGTCAAAAGTTTCTCGTTGAGGGATGGCAGGAGGGTGACTGCGGGGTAGAGGTGGTCGGGCTTGCTGCAGGGCATGCATGTATCGGTGGGTGGGTGGTGAGCACGATTAAACAACTGGCCACATTTCAAAGCAGAAATATTGAATCAAAAGGAGGTGACACATGCTGCAGGAGTACTTTAAACCTGTTGACGCACCCTTCTTAAATAGAGTAGGATCAGCACTGCTGATAACAAATTTTGACAAAAGCCAGCGTGCTGACAGGGGAGGCAGCCGAGCAGGCCGCTGTGGCCCAGCACAGCTGACGATGAGACATGCTAACAACCTGTGGCAACAAGAAGGTGTTGATTGCTCTGAAAGCAAAATAGACCTGCCAATATGCATGTTTACTCACTGCTCCATTCCTCTGCTTATTTCACAGCACTAGACTGCACAAAAAAAACAACTTGATATCAGTTTAACAGTCTCAAGGATCAGGTGCATGTGTGTTTTAACAAGCTAGTTTATGATCTGTAAGACATCTTCATGGCAAACTACTTATCTTGAATATACTGGTCTGGTTAAGTTTTATTTATATGGATAAAAATCTTCCATCTCTCATAAGTGTCTCCTTAACAGGTTCTTTTGTTGAGAAGGGAAGCATCATAGGCAGGTAGCAGGGCCATCACAAGGTGGATGTAAATAGGTTTACATCCAAATGGTTGCAGAGTATCATTTTACGTTCATTTAAAAGATTTTTGAGATTTTAGAAATTTTTTGAACTTGTTTGAAAAACTGCCACAGTTTAGCTACCCAGTAGCTACTAGAACAGTTTGATCTACTACTGCCATGAATTCTTTTGAGCCATTAGCTTGTAGTGATTAAACTCCAACTAAGGTGTTATAGGTTTTAAAAATTAGATAATAAGGCAAGTATATATGATTAATAATGTTCAAAACCCTATTTTTGTTTATCAGTAAGATTTATTAATCTGGAAATAATTTTTGCAGCGCTACATGCAGACTAAATGATGAGGCTGTATTTCACTGCCAGTGTTTCTGTGCGTTATTTACTGTAAAATGTCTGTGATGCACACAAAGCAGCATTACACACATTATTTAATCGTAAAATAAACCAGAAAATTCCATTTTACTTCATCGACCAGACCCTAACGAACAACCAAAGCATTAAAGTATTTGGAGACGCAGAGGTATTATATTATCCTTGCAAAACCACTTCATTAAATGAATCCTGCAAAACAGTTAAATATATATAATTAAAATATGCTCTAACTTTTAAAGACATCGCTTCTGGTTTTAATTTGTACGTATAACAGAAACCTTCCAAAACAGTCTGTCATGTACATAAAAATAAAATTAATGATTTCCACATCTTTTAAAGCCACATTTTATTTGCTACAGAACACAAACAACATATATTGAAACTGAGACATTTTACTATTATTCTTTTAAAAACATCCATTAGAGCTTTAAAATGAAAATAAAGGATATTTTAAAGAAAGCTTTTGTGAAACTTGAGAACGAATGCATCTGATCTTGTTTGGTCTTTCTATAAGTGGTGATAACAGCGACTAACTGTTGGAGATGTATGTTTGTCCATTGTGGCACATAATCCCTGTATGACAGTCTGTGCTCGGCCCCCCAGTCTGACCAGTGCCTGCATGGTCAAGACAGCTAAAAACCATCCCAACAATGCAGATATGCACATGTTGGTTTTAAATTGTAAAAATTCCTAGTAAACCGGTACGAGTTGAGTATGTCATGAGTGCTGAAATGTTACCAAATTTACGATCTGGAAGGAATCACAGTGTGTCTGTGTGTTTGTGTATGTATGCGTGTGTGTTGGGGGGGAAGGGGTGTACTGGGTTGTTTGCATTAGTAGACCTGAGGTAGGGTCTGTGTCTGGTGGGGTAGCGGGTCAGACTCAGAGGTCAAAGGGGGATGAACTTGTGAACTAGTGTTCCTCAGTGTTACTGTTGATGTCAAGTATTGGTTAAACCAATCCAAATTCCTCTGTATGCAACAGCACAGACACATTGGTTGGGGATTTAGATATTATGCTCTCTGACTCAACAGTAGCAACTAAAACTCATTACTTTCTGGCAGGTGCTGGTGCATTCTGGGAGCAGACTACCACTTGGTTGCTTAATTTAAAACAATTGCATGAATACTGATGTGTGGTGTTAAATGATGCACAGTTGGATAGTTTGCAGAGGTGATGGGTCATTTTTGGCTTATGCCAACACTCAAACTAACTTATGTACATGAAAGGGCTGTTGGACAATGGCTGACACACATTCCCATGGCTAGCCATCATTGTGATGCACTTCTACACCCTGCCCCCACCCCAACAGCTGGGGTATTCTGCCACACACAATGTAGAAGATAATGTTTATGTTGAGGAAGCAAATACATGTCTGTGGTGCTCTTAGGTTACAGGAGCATGTTTTATAGAAGAGGCATACTCATCTGTCTGCTCTGTTCTGTAAACTTGACCTGTTTTTGAAGGTTTTATTGTCCATATTGTACTATATGCCAACATGACTCCTCCTACTTCCCCTTTAACCTGGCCTCCATGAGGTTTCTTCTTTTTCCCCCCTGCAACTGGGACAGGGATGTCCTGGGTTTTTCTTGTGTTTATTGTGTGTTATGTTTGCTGTTGTGGGATTAACTGTGTGAAGCCCTTTGAGACGACATTGTTGTGATAATGGGCTGTATAAATAAAATTTAATTGAATTGAATGACTCTTCAACAGGCCTCAGACTAAAAAAAATCCTATAGATCAGGGGTGGGCAACTCTAGTCCTCGAGGGGGTGCACACCCTATTTAAATCGGTGGGTAATTAGCTAACTTTTTGTTTGATGATGTACAAATTTGTACAGGTCTGCTAATTAAGTCTGATGTGTGTCAGGTGTGGAATGTCCGAACACTTGCACGGCCGGGGCCCTTGAGAAGCGAAGTTGGCCACCACTGCTATAGATGGTCTGTGGTTAAATATCATCATGTCACCATATTTTATTGTCTGTATATAAGATATTTTCCAGTATCCAGTTTTCCAGTAAGATTGACAAGCGGTGGTCTGTTGTGTTGACAAGAAAGCTGAGCCAGAAGGCGAAGTTCTCTATTTACCGATCGCTGTATGTTCCTACGCCCACCTATGGTCACGAGCTGTGGGTCGTGACCAAAAGATTAAGATCCTGGGTACAGGCGGCTGAAATGAGTTTCCTCGGCAGGATGGCCGGTGTCTCCCTTAGATATAGGGTGAGAAGCTCAGCCATCCGGCCGCTGCTCCTCCACATGGAGAGGAGCCAGATGAGGTGGCTCGGGCTTCTGCATAGGATGCCTCCTGGACACCTCCCTGGTGAGGTGTTCCAGGCACGTCTCTAAATTCTTGCTGGTAATTTTGCCAAAACCTTAATCCATCTCTCACTTTGTAAACATTTTAAATAAGCAAAGTCAAAACCCCGTGCAGTAGAGAGTTATTAAAAATGTGACATGTTAAATTATTTCTTTTAATTGAAGCGTTGATAAACATCAAGACTACAAGTCTCCAAGAACCCAGTCAGGAAGTGCAAAAACTCAAAGTGAAACTACCACTTGACTCTTGACACCTGTAGCATGGTTGTGAAAAATAAAGTCAAATGTACTAGTCCCCATAACAACCGCTTCAGAAGTAGACATTCATGCATAGTGAAATATTTGTCTATTAGGTAACAACTACCTACTCTTCTACAGATTTTAATTTGTACATACTGCAGTGAGCATAAAGACATTAAATGTGTCATGTACTTTTCAAAGACTGGATGCAGAGGAGACCACCAAGTGGTAAAAGAGCGAATCAGAGTCTTGAGATAGGAAGATGCCTGGACAAGGCTCTGTCCAACATTAACTAAAACAACATTGTTATTTCAGAAACTATTTTGAATGATCATTCATTTTCTACACCTTATAATCCAATCCAGGGTGGCCAAAAACTATCCTAGCAATTCAATTCAGAATGAGTTAAAAGGACTTTTTAAACGGACCAAGTAGTTTTCGAGACTGCATCCTGAACTATTATCTGACCCAGAGTGTGGTTGTGACTGGTTCTGAATGAGGGATTTATAGAACTATTACCAGACTATACCTGTTTACTTTCACTGCTGATTAGATTTGATGCACTCCTCTAGGCTAATGGTGAACAGCTCAATATATGCTAATTTAATACTTTATCTACTTTATCCAAGTATATTCAGGTGACCACTGCAGGATAGAATTGATCTGGACTGATTGGAAGAATCTCAGATGTTTATAAATGTTTTTGGTGGCAATTGTCAGTGATGTATAGGAAAGTAGATATAATTTTTATGCCATATATTTTCCCCCACACCTCTCCACTTCTGCTAGAAGAGATGGTTCATAATGCTCCTGACATCACATATGTCACTTACAACCAGACACACACAATTTCTTTTAAGGTGACAAAAGGGATAACCAATTGTTTTTCTGTTTATCAGAGGTGACATGACCAGTGGCGCAAGGGGGCGAGGAGGCCCTGTGTTGCCATAGCTAAATATACATCCCTGACAGCTCCATAATAGGTTCCAGGAAGTTCAGTCGAAAATAAAAACAAAGCAACATTTCTAGCTGATTGGCTTTGAAAGGCCGTTTTTTCTTGCTGAATGGGAAAAATGTGGACTTCAGCATTCCATGGCCGTGATGCCAGTCAGATTAGATAGGGGCAGCCTTGCGTGTGCAGAACAGAACTGGTGTGAGGGAGACACATTGAACTGCAGAAACCAACTTCATGGGGAAGAATAAACCTACACAACAGCACACACACCAAAAAGAAATCAACATTTTGAGGTTTCAGTGGCTGTTCTTATTTACACTCGTGTGTGTGTGTGTGTGTGTGTGTGTGAAACCATGTTGCAGCTGCATTTTTTAATCCAGGATGATCCAGAACAGACTC
>JBAMHV010000017.1:774819-789147 GCA_037177535.1 Pseudomugil gertrudae | reverse complement strand
ACGTGCTTCAGTCTGGTTAAAATGCTCATTTAACTATATGACGTCGCTCCTTTCAACCTATTGCTAGTTCTATTGTTGGCGTTGTGGTAATTGCTGTTTCTCCAGTAGCTCTCCACTCTTTTGACCTATTTTAACCTTTTTAAAACCTTTTTTTACTTTCTGCCCTTCTTGCAAAGAGAGAGTGTTTGTGTTTTATACATATATATTAAGTGAAAATTTTTACTTTTAGTAACAAAGAGCTGCATGATGGAGCTGAGGAGGAGATTTAGGGGCTGCAAGGCCACGGCCAAGCTAAAGGCTCAGCTAGTGGAGAATTGGAGGTGTCACAATCCATCAATTCCCTCCATTATTATGAAGAATGTGAACCCGCTGCTGAACAAGATCATCAAGCTATCTGCACTGTAAAACAAGCGGACTTACTGGAAGAGCAGTTTGATCATCTTTACAGAGACATGGCTAAACCACATTGTACTGGATGCACTGTATCCAAAGTGAAAAAATAACTGCGTATCATTCTCACCGTGTTTCTATATTACATCTCAAACCAAAGCATGAACTTCTCTCATAAATAATACAGAATATTCCAAAATAGAATATGTACTCAGGCAGAAAATAAACTTTTTGCTTTGCTTTTTTATCTTATTGTCAGTTCACATACTTGCCTATGTACCACCGAGTTACACAAAGGCCCAGATCGGAGAACTAGACGATTCAGTTGTCTGAAATTGTAAGATGACAACAGATGTTAGTGATTAGTTAATTTGCAGTGGTAATATAGATAGTATGGTAGAACCCTATAGCAAACACACCGTATGTTATATTATAAACTTTGTCATTTGCTTCCACACAATGCAGACACGAACTATGACACAACATGATAAACATGCACAATTATAAATGAGCATATTCTCAGTTTTATGGCATTTCAATTTGGCTTTTTGATTACAATCACCAGGATCAACAAATACCAAACAATAAGGTGTAATACATATTTAATGAAAACTCTTTAACATAATATCTGTTTTTACGCCACACTTTATTAGATGATTAAAAAACTGAAGAGGTGCCAGCTGACGACAGGCCTGATATAGGAACAAAGCATATTGAATTAAAACTAAATTAAATAGATATTGATAATTATCAAAGCATGTAAAATATTTATGCCATTGCATATTGGGGCTGTACATCTTGTTTGTATTATATCATAAATGAATACAAGTGTGCTGATGTTTTCAAACTTCATTATATTATAAATATCTGTTGTTTTATACTACCTTTCTGTGTTGTTCTGATGCGGATATTCAGGGAAAATCGGCTCTCTAGTGCTGAGATTTCTGTTCAGGCTTTCCATGAGTCAGAATGTGGAAAACATTCAGATGGTTTTCATGTTATCTTTTATGGTCAGAAAATGGCTTTCTGCAAATATTGTGATCAATTTGTAATTGAAAACCGATAATATTGTCGAGGTAAATAGTTGTTCATGGACAAAGTTTTCTTAATCCCTCTAGTTTGTTCATGCACACTAACCGCCAACCTACCATTAGTATTTTGCATTGATTTTAGACTTAAGCTAACATATAATTTTGTTTTAATCAAGCTGGTTATTGGTTATTGGTAACGTTGGATTGAAAATATAGTTTCTTAGTATAATATGGGTGACATTTATATAAATAACACAATATAATTTAAAGTAGGAAATGTTCCAACATCATGTAATAAATATAAAATTACAGCATGTTTCAGCGGGAAGTTTATTTTTCTCATTTTTGTTTTCATGTCCTTGTTGTGTAGCCCAAATTCTAGATCACAAAGCACGGCAACAAACGATCCTGCAAAAATAAACAAAGGCACCAATAAAAACGTTGAATTAAGTCATATTTTCACCAGTGTTACCAGAACACCGCTGTGGCTCTGTCTCCTGTTGTGATCGGACCATGTAAATTAGACTTTTTTCTTTTAATCAGTAGCAGTTTTATTTTAGTGAGACAAATCTGAGCTGTGTTTTTAATATTTGTAACCAAAAAATAGCTTTAATAAATGTATTTGAAATGTGCCACAGTATTTCTCTTTAGGAAGCTCAGTTATGTTTACATTTGTACTCTGGATTAGCTAAAGAGCGAAACAGTGTTGAGTTCAGGAGATACATCGTCAGCTAAGCACCTGCTATTGCAGTGATCAGCATGCAAAAGCAACTTAGTTATGTACTTTAGCAGTGATTTGTGGCCGACTAGCTGCTGGTCAGGGAGATCACACACTCCTCTGTTGTTTTCCCGAACCACCCACCCCTTCAGCCCGGGGTAAACTGAAGCAGCCAAGATTAGTATTAATCCCTCCTAATGCAGTGGCTCATAATATAGTCATTAGGTGACTTGAGACTAAGCCATCCCACCTAACTGCTGTGGTTTATTAAACACACACAGAGGATTTGCTGTCAATGCTGGGTGGGTATAAAGCAAGCATCACGTCTAAATACAGTGGTATCAGCCTATTAATACTGATGAGCCGCGCTCTGAATGGCTACATTCAAATGAGGGGCTCACAGACCAAGGCAGGGATGAAATGGGATGACCAGGATTTCTGGTGGATCTGGCTTTTCTGGTGTTAGACTAAAATCCTCACCATGTTTCAAAAGAATTTACACTGCTCAGTAATAATGTCAGCTAGCACACCACACTAAACTTTGCTAAATGTCTGATTGTTTTCATAAAAATGTCTTTATTCCCCTGTTAAGATTTTAAACTTAAATACCATATCCACATAGTACAAAAAAACATGTTGCGTTTAATGTTCATAAGAAGCATTTTTCTGTTGGATCGTGTCTTGTGACATGTGAATGTACTTCATAGCAAATACCAAATAATGTGTTTAGAATAAAATCTTAAGATCTATTTATATCTAAATAACTTGGACCATGAGAAACGTTGGATTTTTATAAATCATTAGTTAAGACATTTTGTGTTGCTGTAAGGTAATCTGAACTGCTTAGAAATGTGGTTAGAGTAAACACAGACTTTAAAGGGAAGAAATGAAATGAGAGAGTTTTATTGTTAGAACTTTCCCTCGGCTCACCTGCTAGTACCACATGCCTACAAAGCCTTAGCTGCCCCAGTTAATGATGGCATCTGTGCCATATACCCCTCATCCAGATCTTCACCAGAATTTATTGTCTTTATGTATTTACCAACTGTCCACCAAGCTTAATCCAAAATATAACAAATGATGGTGTTATCATCCTTTGTTGTGTATTTACCATACTGAGTCATTGAATAAGTGCTGCATTTTGTAGCTGGATCTTAAACATCTTGAATGGGATATAAATGCCATGATGAACTGAAGGGTGAACTATCCATCACAATTGACCCCACAGAGTTACATACTACTTGTCCTACGGAGCTGCTGATGATATAAGTGATAACTTCGGATTATCTAGTTGTGTTTTAAGAGTTAAAGATTTTCAGTTGGGTGCTTTTTTGTGTGATCTTTAACAAAGGATGATACAAACTTGACTCTGACTTTGGTAGAAGATTTAGTAGATCTCTTTATTTCTAACCTTGTAGTAATACACATTGGTGACACCGTACAGAATTGTTTGGTTAACAAACTGGTTTGTTAAAACAAAGACTTTTCCTTGAATACAAAATGATACATTTTTACCCTTAAAGCCTTCATTTGTTTAGTTGCTTGAGGACAAACTTTGGTATCGTGTCTGTTTTAATCTTCAAAACGGTCTTCCTCCGTTTTAAACACTGTTGCAGTATGAACCCCTGCTCCACTGGTATATTGTGTCTTGTGTGAACAAAGTGGAGTCACCCTGTAGAGTCCATGGTTCCTGGAATCTCCCCCCCCCCACAACCCCCTACGGGAATGTCATTAGTGGAGAGCTGAAGGAGTGCAGCAGGTGAAACAAATAAGGATGATAACACACATACATGTACTTTAACCACAGCTTCGCCTGCCTTGACTTTGCGTTTTTGTCGTCATTGGGGTCCTTTTGTGAAAATGACTTCCTTAAGAACTTCCCTTATGAAGTATTCCCTACATGATCACACATTTAAAACTCACATTGTCAGTACTTATTATTTTCTGCTGTAACATGCACAAACATATTCATAGTTTATTTACTGTTTTGAGTCTAAATGCAACAGAATTATGTGACTTGTACATCAACCAGTGGGTCCTGTCTGGTATGTGGTCCCAGTTAACCCATAAAAGTGTTGTCACTGCAACTTCCTGTTAATACCTCTCCAGATATGTTTTTTTTTCTCCAACCAAACCCAGTCAGTGTTAGCTACATCTGAATATTACCCGATTGTCCTCTTCATCCCCCGCCCTTCATCTTAATCAAGAAACAAACTGAGATTGTAAAGGGTGTGTGGTTAAAAGATGGGATGGAGATTGTGTATTTTGCTTCCCCGTGTTTGTTTTTCTGGAAATGGATGTGATAATATTCACCTGCCGCATGTCAAGGGCACCTCATTGTAACAGTACAAACAAGCATTTTTGCACAGAAGTGAAATAGTTTGGTTTGGATTAGATGGCAGCATTTATTTCAAGGCAGTGAATGGTAATCTCTGTTAAAAAAAATCTGTTTATGGAGTAAAATCATGATAAACCAGACTTCTTTTTGCACTTTTAATACATATTTCACTGACCAGAGGTTCCCATGCCATCAGGTCTTAAAGCAACAAAATACTATATCCATTATTTATAAGTCCTCTGAACGTGGAGTATGAGGGGATGGCAGGCTGTGAAACACATTAAGTGGACGTTGGGGCTCGGGCCAGCTCCCCGCTGGAATAATGTGGTCTCTGTGCAAAGTATGCAGCATAGAAAATAAATTTTATGTTCAGGATAACAGGTGCAAACCAGTGGCTGATGCACGCTGACCCCAGACAAAGTTTGGTAATGAAGTCATGCTTTTTTTAATTGCACCTGCTTTCTGTTATGAAACACAATTCTGCGCTAAAGAAGTGCGATGAAAACATAAAACAACGTTTTTGGTAAATCGTTCTTGTGTTGCAGAGCTATAGAGACCTTAGATTTGCAGGTCAGTGCTGTATTACAGAAGTTTTCTCCCATTACAGAGCCAAACAAAGAGGAGGCTTACTACTCCTCTGGATCAGCTGCACTATTTGCAAGACAAAAATGGTCCAGATGATGTTTTAATCTTGCATGTGCGTTGCCAGCCTGATACATCATGAGCATAAACTATTCTCACTCTTACTTGTGTGCTGAACTTGTTACCAGCCCATCAAGAATGACGATTAGCTTCTAAAGCAGTACTGATCTCTAGCCATTTATTGTAAAACAACACCCCTCCCCCCCTTATATTTAAATATGAAGCTGCTCCTGCTTTGTTGCCACTGTAGAGTTAGACAGGAAGTCATGATTCTTCCCACCAATGAGTGGTGTGTCAAGTCCCACCCTTGGGGCTGCAGTGGCTCAGAGGTAGAGCAGGTTGTCCAACATCCGGAAGGTCAGCGGTTCGAATTCCCAGTCACTCTGTCGTCTGTGTCTAGGGCAGCTGTGGCTACACATGTAGCTTATCACCACATATAAATGAGCAGTGGGTGAGTAATGTAAAAATGGATGCCTTGAAAATTAGAATATACATTTATTTAAAAGATTAATATTATTACACTAATCATAAGACTGGAACAACAATGCAGGCAACAATTTATTACTAACAGAACTTTGTAGAAATATCCACCAATCCACAGTAACTAAGCTTTTTCTAATCTGCATATTATTCTATCAACTCTTGGCTCACAGGAGAATAAATATTTGCACTAAAACAAACACACAACAGACACTATTTGCATTTTGACTCTTTTTTTCTCATTTAGTGTTATTTAGGCTACTATTTATCCACTAACCACTGAATTCCCACTCAGGTGCTTGTTGTGACCACTGTGCACAAAAACATCCTCTTAAAGGCACAGTTTGGAAATGCACTTTAAACCAGTTGTTTTTATGTGCAACAATAATAAATGTATTCTAGTCGACATTGTTTCGCCTACTGGAAAGGCTGGATCATTGTAATAATGCAGCAGTGCTACAGAAGTGTGCAAGAAGATTTAGATAAATGTTCTAGTTAGTTTATAAGGATTTAGGTGTAATTGTATTTCTATGGGGCTGCACGGTGGCGCATTTGGTTAGCACTGTGGTCTCACAACAAGAAGGTTGCCGGTTCGAGCCTCGGTTGGGGTGGGAGGTCAAACCAGGAATCTTTCTGTGAGGAGTTTGCATGTTATCCCCGTGTTAGCGTGGGTTCTCTCCGGGTACTCCCGCTTCCTCCCACAGTCCAAAGACATGCACATTGGGGATAGGCTGGTTGGAGACTCTAAATTGCCCATAGGAGTGAATGTGAGTGTGTGTGGTTGTTTGTCTCTATGTGTTGGCCCTGTGATGGACTGGCAACCTGTCCAGGGTGTACCCTGCCTCTCGCCCGTTTATAGCTGGGATTGGCTTCAGACCCCCCGCGACCCCGTTCAGGGACAAAACGGTAGGAAATGGATGGATGGATGTATTTCTATGGGACTCGGTCACCTTTCTTTAACAACACAGTAAGAGACCTTTTGTAAAAACAAATGCAAACTATATTCGACGAAGCCCGTGAGGTAAAACACTCCGGCTGTGGCCATTATAGCAGTCTTCCCGAGCATTTGGAAAGTTTTAATTTCTCCGGGGCCTTTCAAATTGCCTGTTTAGCTTGCGTGGAGGTATTGTTCAAGGCATATATGAAATACCAGTGTGGCCCCATGAATTGACTGTATACAGCTCCACAGCATTGTTCCAGCCTAATTGCCCCCCTCTACAAGTGTCCGTTCCATTCAGAAGAACACTGGGACCAGAATCAGAGAAGAAGAATGAATGAAACAAAGGTGGGGAAGGGGGACTGCGGAGCGCTGATATTTATCAGGCTTCTCCCGACAGATGGCTAAAAACACTGTTATTCTAGACTTTGTTCAGCAGAATTCTCTCTGGATTTCATTTAGCTGTGCTGCTCTTGTTAAAGTGTTGTCTTTCTCCCCAGCATGAGGAGCCTCAGCAGCGTAACCAAGGATCCTGACTCTTAATGTCAGGTCCAGATCAATAACCATCAGTGTTTGGTTTTGGGCCGCTGCGTCGGTCAGATGGGGGAATTCACTCCTCCTCTTCCTGCTACTTTTCTCACAAGGTGTCATTCTGGTTCAGCCACTGTCACTGAAAGCTTGTGAACTGTAGCATCTCTGAAGGCTTGCTGTCTGCAGGGATGATGTCTCAGACATACAACACTGATATAACAGTAACTTTATAACAAAAGATGATGGTTTTATTTCAGATATTTGCAACATTTCCATCTACTCACATCTAACAAGGGGAAAACTTATTTTATATTCCTTTAAATGTCCCTTACAGTATTCCTTTCTCTTTTATGTGTCTTTTAAACTATTTAAATCAGTTTTATTTTTGATTTGTGTGATCTCTCGATCTTATACATCTGCTTTCTGATGTAGTTTGTTTTCTAGTTTGGATGGCATCTTCCCCCCAGACATAATGATGTGTCTTCAAACAGATCAGACAGAGGAATTTAATTTCATTTACTCTTTCTATGTTTACATTATCAATTATTCACAGTGACGAGAGCAATACAAGAAAACAGCTAAAACTGTGAGAAAATAAAGATGTAACATGGGCAGAAAGGTTTGGAGTAACTATAATTAGTTGATGCCCTTAGTTCAGACATCGGTGTGAAGCAGCAGAGCGTGCTCGCTAACCTGGGGTTTACGTTCCCAGCATAAACCTCACCAGTACCCTGCTGGCTGAGGCTTCAGGCATTTGTCTAGTCTGCCACAGTAATCTGATGGTTTTGATACAATGTGTATTAATGGCTGCCTCTGGAAAAGAGTTAAATGGTTAAACTGTGCTTATAGGCACTTAGGCAATCCTCTGACATGGACCTGGTGTCAGTCTATGTGCTCCTGTGTTAGTCCCAGCATGCATCTGAGTTTTCTGGCTGTTATACTCATGCTTTTGTAAAGCAAAGTCTCCACCGGTTTAAAGCAGATATGTCCCACCTTCCTCATGGAGTCTGTCCCTTTCTGTAGCCAGTCCTGCTGTCCAGGTGAACTCTCAGGTGTCTGTAGTCCCCCACCACCTTCAGATTATTATAAAGTGAGGTATGTTTCTAGTCCTCTTTCACTATCATAGTCTTGTTTTATGGGCTGCACGGTGGCGTAGCGATCAGTGTCACAGGCTCACAGCAATAAGGTTGCTGGTTCGGCATGTTCTCCCCATGTTAGCGTGGGTTCTCTGCAGGTAGTCCAGCTTCCTCCCACCGTCCAAAGACATACATGTTTGGTTGATTGGCCATCCTAAATTGTCCTGAGGAGTGAATATGCATGTTTTTTTCCTCTCTCTGTGTTCCCCTGTGATGAACTGTAACCTGCCCAGGGTGTACCCTGCCTCTCACTCATTGATTGCTGAGATGGGCTCCAGCTGCCGTCGACCCTGAATTGAATGAAGCGGTATGGAAAGTGGAGGGATGGATGTCTTGTTTTACATTCAGAGTGAACAGAACAGTGCAAGCCTGACCTACTGACCACCTTCTGAGATAAACTGGTCAGGCACAACCTCAATCCCATTGAAGTGAGGACACTGTGTAAAAGAGAATACAAAGATTTGCATATTCTTTACCTGTACTCAATTAAATGCACTTTAAATACACTACAAAATATTTTGTTTTTTAACTCATAAACTGTTTTTGCAAATATTCACTCATTTTTAGTTTGATGCCTGCAACACCTTCTAAAACAACTGGGACAGAGGCAACAAAAGACTGAAGAATGCTAAATGCTAAACACCTGTTTGGGTCATTCCACAGGTGAACAGAATCATGAGGAAACAGCTGAGTGTCACGATTGGGTATAAAAGGAACAACTCTAAAAGGCTCAGCTGTTCGGGGCGAGGTTCACCACTTTGTGAACAACTGCGTGACAGTTTATGAATCACGTACAACGTGCATTTGCAAGGAATGTAGGGATTTCTTTATCTACGGTCCTTAATATCACCAAAAGATATAGAGAATCTGGCAACTCTGCATGTAAGGGACAAGGTGGAAAACCTTTGAATCCTCGCTGCATTAACAACCAATAATGTGTAAAGGATATTACCATGTGGGCTCAGGAACACTGCAGAAAACAGTGTCTGGCTTTTATTTTGAGATTAGCTGTTTTTTAGAATGAAGACATTGATGTTAACCCGGTATTATTGCCATTCATGCAAATCACACCAGAGCTGCACTGCAGAAAAAAATGAGTGCAGTGTCAATAATAAAACACGCACAACTTAAATGATGAAAAAATATGATTAAAACAAAAACATAAACAAGCAGTTGCACAGATGGGAAGTTATTGCTCAAATTTTCAGAGGCAACTGCTGTCGTGAGGAGCAGTAGTGTGTGTGTGTGTGTGTGTGTGTCCAGAATCAGCTTTCTGTTTAAAATCTGGGTGCAGGTGGAAGAGAAACTGTTCCTGAACCAGCAGTTTTGTATGAGGGTGGGAAGGAAAACGATCCACTGGCAGTGTAAGTGGGGTCGCAAGAAACCCTTAATGCCCTTGACAGGACGCGTTGTTCCACCATGTCCCTTACAGGAGGCAGAGAGGCTCCAGTGATCCTTCAGCTGCCCCTCAGCACACTCTTCAGGGCCTTCCAGTCAGAGGCCAGCTGCTGCTGTTAGCACACTCTGTGGATTCTTTGTATAATGTGAGGACTGATGTGCTGAGATGGGACCTCTTTAGCCTCTGTAGTAAGATCCGATGCTGATTTGATGTGCAACACTATTTTTACAGAAGTGCCCTTTATGTGTGCATCATCTGTGTCTGTATCCAGGACAGCGGGGTCTTTCCTCTGTAACAAGCATGGATCCACAGCACATTTTCACAGGCAGCATTTGGTAGATTAATACTTGTTCCAGATCTGAAAACGTCCAAAGGATAGCCTTCAGTAATCTCTCTGTATGAGGGCATCACGGCGATAAGAGGTCAACATATTTAATACTTCTAATCACTCCTTTTTGTTTAGTTTAACTGGGCATTCTAATTTAATTTTTTTATATCAACAAATTTAGAATATCTGTGATTTTCTAGGTGTCATGTTTGTAAAAGATATAAAATGACATGAAAATCTGCCACCATCTCTGCCTCCATTTTTCTCCAAGATAAACATTTTATAATAAAATAAAGACACCATCAGCATTTCTTCCTTTAGTCTAATTGCATTTAATCTTTTTTAAATCCCCTATTTTTCTCTTTTCCCCTTTTTTAATTGATATTTTATTTATTTTTTCCATTAAAAATGATATTTTTAAAGAATATTTCTAATTTTTCCATTTGACTTGATATTAGATGATATATTTTGTATAATTTATATCATTTTTACATTTGAGCTTTTTTAAACTAAAATGCAAACTATATATTCTAAAAAAAAATTTTAGTTAACTATTTCCCCTTTTTATCTGAATATTTGGTAATTGTATATTTAACATATTGAGTTATTTTCTTATTTAGATGTTTGTATGTATGCATTGTATCTTAACTAAATTCTGCGTGCGGGTTTATTCAATATGCTTTTTGCATCTAATAATTATCTTTCTGTTCTATTTTATAATTCTTCTTTAACAGTTTAATTTCCCAGTGTGGGATTAGCAATGTGATATGTATCATGAGGCTGTTTAAAATGATGGTTTTTGCAACGTTCATGTATTGTTTTACAAAAATTATTCTCATTGGCAAAGCTCCCTTTTCTTCTAAATGTCTTGGACATAGCCATACTGAGCACATATGTGGGGTCAGTGTCTTGCCCAAAGACACTTGACAATCATGAAGGGTCTAGGGATTCCTCCTCTGACCCTCTGATTGGTGAACAATCGCCGTCTCATCTAAGTTATGTTGGCATCATTTAGTGGATTTAGTCATGCAGCGTTGCAGAAGTCCAGCTTTGCTTTGATGTGTCTGTGATTAAAACAACTTGATACTTGCCTGCCATGCAGGCCTCCCTATCACTATGGTTGTGTGGAAGAAGGGCCTTTTTATACAACTCTGCTGCCTGAAAGAAACAGAAGAAATCATTTCTTTCCAATAAAGATGGTCTGGTTGGGTGAAAATACCATTTGCGTTTCATCAATTCATTCTTTTACTATTCCTGTTTCTGAACAATAAGGCGCATGTGCACCTCAGATTCATCTCCTGTTGTTGTTGCCTGTTTTTAAGCCTTTTCTGCTTCAGTGCCAATAGATGTGCATGTGTTAAAGATGGCTCCTGTTTTGCGGTAAGCCTGCCTCATCCTGATATACCCCTCTGGGGACAAAGGTTCACCCCTACCTCCCCTCTCCATCTTTGCTGGGGTCATTTGGAGAGGTAATCCACACATGGCTGGATTCTTACACGACAGCCCCAAGCAGAAAGCTGAGGCTCCACTACGGCGAAGGTAGATGGGATTAGACCCACAGTGAATCGTAATGGGTTCATTTCACAAACTTTTTCACCAATTAAGCCCATCGTGGGTTTGACTCGTATGCATTTTTAGATAAATGTTGTAACCTGAGCACACACAGCCTCTTGATATCAGTCCTGCTTTTTTTCTTTCTTGTTTTGGTCAATGTCAGCCAGAGGTCAACCTGGTTATAGAGTGATTGCCTTACCACAACTGCAGCCTCTGTTATTTATTTCACTCCACTCCACAAGCCCAGGAGATTGAGCCGAAGAGCAGAGCCTGTATTTAGACTTTATTTAAGAAGATTGGTGATGGCCACAGACGGACCGCTCCAGTCAGCCCCCTGTTCACCGATGGCCAGCCAGATCAATACTACACAATTGAGTTTTCCAATCTGTGGTCTTTGGAAACGCAGCCGTGCCACTTACAGAGTGATCGCCTCTGATGAAGTCTTCATCAGGATCTATTGACAGATTCATTTGAGCACCCTCCTTCCACCCTCACAACATGCCTTTTTTTCACCCTGTAAAGTAATTGGACACTAAAACCCTCTTTTAAAAGTTTTCTGACCACTGATGAACAAATCAAACCAGCAGAGCTCTTTCGCTCCCTCAAGTTAACACCAGTTTTGATTTAATTTATTTCCCAAGTTGATGTTTTTCATGATATTACTGGTGGGAAACCTGTTTATTTTCTTTGTGCTGGCTGGGCTAAATTTACACTTAGTCACTCGACCCCTGTTAAAACAAAACAGCTTGAAGATTGCAAATTTTACAATAACTAAAAGACCAGATGAAAAAATATTCTGAAAGTAAGAGATTTGCTTTTGAAGGAAAGGCCTGGCGGCTGATAAAGGCACTGTGAGAATTTCCAAATGATTTCATATTTGATTTCTAAACAAGCCGCAGGGGTATAGGATATCATGCACTAATGCACAGCAGTCACATGTGTGCTTTTGGAAATTGGTTGGACACTATCCTTGGTGCTTTTGATGTCCAAGTTATTTTTCCATGTCTGGAGTGGAGCTGCTCTTAAGAAAGCCATAATCCTCCCAGTATTGCTGTGTCGAGAAGTCCTCTGGGACTACATATCACAGCAGCATGCGTGACTCCACTAATTTTCCCCGCTGTTGTTTTACCTGTTTCATATTTTTGCCTCCCCCTCCGGACCTCCTTTTTCTTGTGAAAGTGAGAGACTGTTGAAGTCACGGCGGATTGGATGGTAAAATGTCCAGAATAGTAGCGGCTGAAGCTGTGTTTAGCTAACTTTCTTGGTCAGAGATGTCCTTTTTCTAATGACATTATTTAAGGCCCATGCTTTTGTGCCGTTTCAACCCAATCCTGATCCTACCATCTGAATGTGGAGATGAATGGGAAGAATTCCAGGCACCAGTAGCCACTGAAGTTCCCTTTCTTTCTCATTCTTATGCTCATTTTAACTTCAGCAAGTCTTTGTGACACGTACATGACTACATGTGCTAAGTTGCTGCTCTGACTTGTTTATTTTGGTGAACTTACACCTTTACCCGTGAAATGAAGAGAAACACGCAAGTGTAGAAATATTTCTCAGTCATACAATGCTGTCACGGTCTGATCTAATGTCTAATTCTGAATAACTCTGCTAACTCGTGGGTGTATAAATAGATGGTAAAAGCTGCAACTTCCTGGAATTTTGCTGCATTTATTTGCCTAACTGTGTGTGTTCTCTCCTTCTTCTGTAGAGCTGTCTGATATTGAACCCAACCTATTCCTGAGGCCCTTCCTGGAAGTTGTCCGATCTGAGGACACCACTGGACCAATCACAGGCCTTGCTCTTACCTCTGTCAACAAGTTCCTTTCCTACGGCCTTATTGGTAAGACATTTCCACAGAACCATAACGTGTAGCTTACATTTGACACGATAAGTATTCTCTTTGTGTTTGTTTGCCATGCAGTTGAAAGTAAAAGTGAAGTAAAGTAAAGTTAAAATGCTGTGAAAAATGTAGATGAAAAGGATTTAATTTTTACCCATTTTTGCTGTTAATTACTGGGATGGGCTCCAGCTTCCTCATTTGCTGCATTAGCTAAATTCAGCTATCCAGCTTTGGGAAAGTCTTTCTAGAAAAACTATCTTTCTGCATCAGTTTTCTTCAGTTATTATTCCTCCTTATTACAAGTGATTTATGACCAAGTCTTCTTGGAGAAGGGCCACCCATCTCAAACTGATATTGTTTGATTCTCTACGGCTAGCCAGATCCACTGGTCCATCCTCAGTCTTTATTCTACTGGACCTGTCCGCTGCTTTTGACACTGTCAACCACCAGATTCTCCTCTCCACACTCTGAGCTTGGCATCTCAGGATCTGTCCTCTCATGGTTCATGTCCTACCTCCTTTAAAGTATCCTGGCATGTGTGACATTCTCATAGGTTGAAAACAGGGGTGCCTCAGGGATCTGTGCTCGGCCCTTTTCTTTTTTTCTCTCTACACCTCCTCACCTGGTGCAGTTATACGCTCTCATGGGTTCTCCTACCACTGCTATGCTGACGACACTCAGCTTTTCCTCTCTTTCCCATCTGATGACACAACCATCTCAATGAGAATATCAGCATGTCTTACTGATATCGCTGCATGGATGAAGGCTTGCCACCTTCAGCTAAATCTCTCTAAAACTGAGCTCATGGTCTGTCCAGCCAATCCTTCTTTACCTCCACCAATAAGTGTGAACTTTGACTCTATCACACTGGTGCCTACGTCTACAGCCTGGAATCTTGGTGTCATGATTGACGACCAGTTAAATTTTAAAGTCCATGTTGCCTCAGTTGCCCGTACTTGCCGTTTTGCTCTGTACAACATCAGGAGGATCAGACCCTTTCT
>JBAMHV010000017.1:731625-772569 GCA_037177535.1 Pseudomugil gertrudae | reverse complement strand
CTCCTGTCTACTTTGACTCCTTGATCCAGAGCTACACTCCCTCTCGACAGTTACGCTCAACCAGTGAAAGACGCCTTGTGCTACCACCAATACGTGGGACTAAACCAGCCAGACTCTTGTCCGCTGTTGTTCCTCAGTGGTGGAATGAACTACCAAACTCTGTCCAGTCTGCAGAGTCTGTATCTACTTTTAAAAACAGGCTAAAGACTCCGCTGTTCAGGTGCATTTCATCACTTAGCTTAACTCTTCTATTTGACTTACGAGAGGTCTATCCAGCTCTTTACCACAACTCAGCGCTGATGATACTGGGAAACAAATGGAAAATGTCTACAGTATATTAAAAAAAATGTCTCTAGCACTTCAGGACAACACCAGTGTCCAACCAGACTTGCAGCAGTCTGGCACTTATCTATGCTGTTCCCTGTTGTTTGATTTCTTGCTTGTGTTGTTTTATTCTCTGATGTACGGCGCTTTGGATAAAAGCGTCTGCTAAGTGACTGTAGAATAAAATACAATAGTATAGAATATTAAAATGTGACCTTTGATGTAATAAGCAAATTGTGATAAGGAGCAGGTGATCCCTGCTCCCACACCTGTGGCTTTAAGGAGTGTTGCTCATCGGGATTCAGTTTTCGTCTCAACCTGCTCTCAGTATGCAAATTAGGTTATGCTGGTGGACATCCCCGTTCTGGTCATGGGAGGCAACGTGAGCCCGAGCATTTAATTCTTTCAGGCAGAGGATGGGTTCTTGATGGGACTTCAGCTGACAAGGGAGGGATATTAAATCAAAGTGTAAAGAGGTATTAATACATGGCAGAGACATTTTCTTCTTATGGGTTCATTTGGAAATTGACAGTCTGATGGGCTTGTTGACTTTGTTTTTAATTTCATAACTCACTAACTTTCTGAAATGTCTGAAAACTTAATTAACTCTAGTAATGTTGATGTATTAAATCATATGTATACATATATGCTAAGACTGTAAAAGTTAACACAGTGCTTCGAGATCTTCTTTCCTGCAACATTTAGATGCAGGCATATCCAACACATCTGCATCAAATGGTTCAATTCCCACACCCACATGTCTTTCAGCTCTTATAAGAGGCCGGGTAATGGGCCATTCATTTGATTCAGGGGTGTTAAAGAAGGGTTGCATCTAATTGCAGTATAGTAGATCATGAGGACTGGACCTGGGTACGTCTGATCTACTTTCATTAATTTCTCTACCACTTAATCCATCTGAGGGTTGTAGAGAGAGAATATGTCCACATTTAAACCTACATCACTGCATCTGCACCAAGGCTTCATCCAGTCTACTGCTAGGTCCCACCATCGCCCATCAAAATATATGCAATAAAATTTTTACTAAATAAATTGAAACAATTAAATAAATAAAAAATAAATGAATGAATAAAAATAAACTAAAATTCCATTCAAAAGGAGAATAACTGTGAAATGTTAACAGATTATTTTCCTTTCAACATGTAGGCAATCTAGCAGTAAAATGCCATGAACTGTCTGAAAACAAACATTTAAGCTTTTGATGCACAGTGTCCACCAGAGTGGAACCTATTCTAAGCTTGTTTCCTATAATATGCATGATGGTATATGAGCAAATTAGCTACTTCATTCTACCCATCAGTGGGTCATGCAATACACTACTATTCTCTAAACAATATATACATATTATCCCAAATTTAATCCATACAATGCAGTGACTGAGTTTGCTTCAGTGATGAACAAGAACATGAGTATTTATAAAAACCAAAGCCAAGTAAAAAGCAATAATATCAATGTAAAACCAACAGCTCATGCTAAAGTGGCGGATGCTAAGACGAGACTGTAAAACACCCAGAGAAGAAGCTTTTCTTAACGAAACAACGTTGTATTTCATAATGTAGGAGATGGAATGGCGAGCACTCCTGTGTCACGTTGAAACCTTTGAGAGCTGATGTGCATGTTGTGTGATGTTAGTCACACATTGAATCTGCATTATAACCACATATAAAGCAACAGGCAGCTAGGTAACTACTTAATTCATCTTGAAGTTCCAGGAAGCAGTTTTCCTAGTTTTTTTTTTGGTTTGGAAGCTTGTTTTAGGCAACGCTGTTGGCCATTGTCGGGTCAGTCCAGGAATGTCAGCAATGCTTTACTGTCATAATTGATTCAGAAGCCAACTTGTGCTGGCGTACAGTCAGGACTGCCTGTCCTCATTAGCCTCATCATGAAAATATGGCTGGTGTCTGCCAGTTGTTTTGTTAAGTGTGAAACAAGCATGCATCACCAGATGTTAGCTTAGATAGCGGGAGTTGAGTCAATGTTACAACGCAGTCAAAGCAGCTGCAGCCCTCGCTGAATGCAGCAGCAGTGTTAAGAACTGTATCAGAAATCTGACTTGTTTTCTTCAGTCTTGTAAACAGTAAAAACTTTTCTTTATAATAAGAAAGAAAATACTTGAACAGTCTTGGGTGCACTCCGAGGTATCTGAAGGTCTTTTATTTCCAGGACATCCACACACAGTATTTGTCCAGATATCAGCTCACAAGTCAGCTTCTTACACCTGGAGCCTGACACCAGCTCCATTAGTCTTCAGCCCCCCACCCCCTAACTCTGAGACCTATAAGCTAGAATCAGAAATCATGTCTTACTGTTAAAATTCTGCTACTGATCATGCCTTCATTTGAAATTAATCATGCTAGTTTTATCCATCCATCCATTATCTACCACTTCTCCCTGAACAAGGTTGCAGAGGGGCTGGAGCCAATCCCAGCTGACATCGGGCGAGAGGCAGGGTACACTCTGGACATGTCGCCAGTCCATCACAGGGCCAACACACATAGACAAACAACCATGCACACTCACACTCACTTGTATGGGCCATTTAGAGTCTCCAATCAGCCTATTCCCAAGTTAATGTCTTCTGGACGGTGGGAGGAAGCCTTTCTGAATGAGATTATACACCCTTGTTGTTGTGAAGATGTTCTTCTTTTACTATTGTTGTCATTTCAGACAGGAGGCAGGAAAAATAGGGGCTGAATGTTTATTTTATTTGGAAAGTAGATCAAATATCAGGAGTTGGTAAGGAGCTAAAAAATACCTCAAACTGTGAGCAAGACCAGGATAATAAGTTCATACTCAAAGTTCCAGGGAAAGAAGGGAAGTGTGTAAAACCTTAGGGACTGTGACCCTTATGGAGATTCAGAGCTCTGATCTAAGACCTTAGTATAAAGCAGCTGTTTTATAAAATCACACACACAGATAGTTCAGGTGTCCGCTATAAGGATAAAAGATCCTGATCAGATGTAAGGAGGATAAAACAGAAGGTAAAAGCGACACTGGTCCTGTCAGGTACTGCCATCTGCTGGCTGAAAGGAGGTCATTCAGAACTAAACACTTAAGGCTTTTCTCCTGTGGGTTCTCACATTTTTAGTAATGGTTTCTTATGAAATGTGGGTTTTTTAATAGAAGTATTTAGTATTATTTACTTGGAGATTGATTATTTTTTAATACTGGCTAGGACAGTCGTCCTTTTTGTCCTCAGTGTTGTGTTTACTCATGTTGTGAGATGCCGGTTTGTGTTGGAGTTTTTGTGAACTGATGAAGGGAATCATGCTCCACCTTTGTGGCCATTTCATTTAGATTCAGCTAATTCCTCTGGCCTAAGGTCTGCTGGCTTTTAGGGTGATGTAAACTAAACCTCTTTTCTCACAGTAAATTTAGAATTCCACTCTATCTTTTCTTTTCCCACAGCTCATCCCTCCTCCTCCTCGTCCCCCTGCTCTGTCAGTCCTTTGTTTTCTCTCCATCCTGGCCAGCACAGTCAGCAAACTGTGCTGCTTTGAGCCGCACGGTCACCAGACCCCTTCAGGCTCAGATGGAGGCTCAGATGGAGCTTAAGCTACAGCCGCTGATACAAGAGCTGAACTTAAAGTGCAGCTGCGACCTGCTTCTGAACAAATCATTGTTAACCACAACCAACGCTGATTATTTTCTCTGCTGATCACCCTGACCGGTGTTGTCCTGTTCAGAGGGTGAACAGGTGAGCACCGTGATTGTTCGGTTTGTAAAGATGGCTCGTCTGTAAATGGAGGGTGTGTTTCTGATGTGAAAGCAGCCTCCCTGTCCTCTTTGCTCCCTTCATCACGGCACATCTTTGATTTTAGGGACCAGAGTTTAAACTGCTTTATGTGGCAGTTGGTTCAGCCTCCTGTTGCCTTTGCCCACATACCCTCAGGCTAACACACATAGTGAGCCTCTCCTTTCCTCTGTGTTATTTTAACAATGCTCTCCCCCCCAGCACACATTCACCCCTCCTTTGGACAGCGTTTGTATAGACTATGTGCCAAGAGAAGGATTAGTGTTTTATATCACTTCTGACATTCTACTGGATCCCCCAGTGGCTCCAGTGTCTTAGTTGGGATTTTGGATGTTTTCAGCTCTTTCCTCTGGATGAATGTTGGTACTTCTTTGCCTTGGTGGCATTGAAACAGTCCTTCGTGCTGGCTGATAATTACTAAAATGGTCTAAACATGAGATGTGAGTTTTTTCATGCCAGTTTGGCTAATTTTGACTTTTTAATGTTAATACTCAGTTAATCCCAGACAACACCCAGACATTAGTTGTTTCAGGACAGCCTCAGATGACAAATTATGAGGCCATAATCATGTAGAATGATAGAATCAATAGATACTGAAGCATAAAAGCCAACCGGAACAAGAACATATTGATTATTACTAACAGAACTTTGTAGGGAAATCATACAGATTCAAACTTTTATCATCTTCACATTATCCTGCATGTTTTTTGGCTTTTGGGAGATAAAAAGGGTTTTCATTACTTTTCTTCTTTTCAGACCCATGTTAATAGAACTATGTATAGGCTGTTCAGTAGATGGTCTCTGGTTTGTCCTGATTGGACATTACGGGTAATTTAAACTCTGATTGGTTGGAAATCTGACAAGATGTGGCTTTATCATCATTTCTGGATTGAAATCAAAGTGTCTTAGCAACATGGCAGGGACAATGACCTTTTTTCTGATGAAAATGTGATGAACAATACGCTCTTGTTATCATTGTGGCTTCAACATATAGTCTTTGAATAAATGCTACTCTTTTGTGGCTATATTGTAAACCTCCTGGATGAGTTATACATGCACAGAAAACATCTGTAGATTACGTAAAAGGCAAACTTTCCATTACATTTTGCCCCACAGTTACACAGCACTGATCCCGAGACACTGCTGATGATATAAATGATGGAGCTTGAAGGCTCTATCTGCTTTTAGGGGTTAAACAGAAACCTTAAGCTGTCTATCTTTTCCCTATGTCAGATGTTACTTAACTTGGAAAATCCTGAGTTATACCTCTCTTTCTCTCCTTCCCTCCACCCCGCTCCACTCTACTTATTAGTTAATGAATTGCTGCTCTGGGGGGTGGTGGGAAAGGAAAACAGGCTGGCTCCAGGCAGATAGCTGGGCAGCCACTCAGGTTTCAAAAACACCAGCTCCTGTTGCTCTGACAGCCAATTTGTCCCAGCCTGCTTCCAACAAAGGGCCACATCTGGTCATTAGATCCCAGGGTTTGAAGGACAATGTGAATGGATCGCCGCAGACTGGTCCTTTTTATTTATGCGTTGAGCTGTTGGGAATATTTAGCTGGTTGCTTAAATATTACTGACTGTCTTTACAGAGCTTGTTTTCTGTTTCAGGAACACATTTGTTGTGAGTAAATTACAAAAAAAATCAGTGAAAAAAATGTAAATAAAAACCTACTATAATGTTTCATTACAAATAGAATATAAATCTCTCATCTTCAACATCTGATGAAGAGATCTGGAAATGATTGACCTCTGGTTTTTCACAGAGATCAGACGTGATGTTTTCAATCTTTTTTCAGCGTTTAGGAAAGTCTGAATGTCAACAACTGAACGACGTCTGCCTCCAACCTGTCGCTTCATTTTCCTAATGGACTGAAAATGAGATCAACAACAATGTGTCATTTACCCCAAAGTACTGTCCTGTAAGCATCACAGGCCAGTGTGAGATAAAGTTGTGTGTGTGTTTACAGATGCTAACCATGATGCAGCAGCAGAAGCCATCGAGAACATGGCAGACGCAGTTACGCACGCCAGATTTGTGGGAACCGATCCTGCCAGCGATGAAGTTGTCCTGATGAAAATCCTGCAGGTACATCACAGATATTAACTGGTGCCCAGATCTTCAGAAAAATCAGACAACATGAAGTCAGTGAAAATTTCTCCCCCATGTAGATGTGAGCACAAGACAGACAAAACTTTTACACAGCTTTTATGTAGCCTAGGGGACTTTGTGCAATGAAGACACATCTTTTCAGTTATTTCCAGTTCTCTTCATCTTAGAAACTCATCGGTTGTTGAAGTGTTGAGTGTGTTTGATCCGTGTTGCGTTGTGCTGCTTCAGGTGCTGAGAACTCTGCTGCTGACGCCAGTCGGAGCTCACCTGACCAACGAGTCTGTTTGTGAAATCATGCAGTCCTGCTTCAGGATCTGCTTTGAGATGCGCCTAAGCGGTGAGTTCCATCAAACACTGATCAGCTGGGATGAGAAACGCCTTTGGAACCGACGGTGTCTTTATATTCTGCCGTATGTGGAACATTTCTGGGTTAGGTGGACAGTTCTGTGCATGCTTGAAAGATAAAGTGTGCAAACATCCCTGGTACTTATAATGGAGTCACTGTAAAGCCCTGTTTTCTCGGATCAAGTGAAGGAAAAAATTTGTCCCAATCGTCTGTGGTTAGAAGAGAGCTGGTTACATCTCATTGCCTAACAAGGAGCATGAACCCAACATGAGCGCTGACATTTAAACCTAAAGTCCTTTCACAATGTGCAGCTTGATTCAATGTTGCTCTTAGCTGAAGGTTCTGCTTCAAAACTGGGAGATCGTGCATGGTTTCATTTCTCACATTTCAGAAATAGAATGAAGAACAAGTTATTTGTTGACCCGGATCACCGCGTGAGTCCAGGGACTTTTAAAGAATTTGTTAATATGGGGGGGATAAGGCTAGTTTGCCTCAGGAACAGATACCCACAGTCAATGGCAAAAATGCCGATGCTTGGCGAGGTGTGCACTCGCTGACTGCTTCTAGCTGTTCTTGAGGTTTTTACTTTTAACATTTAGATGTTCCTGATGAATTGCATAAAGCAAGAAAGAAAAAGCTTTATTGATGGACTTTCATGAATGAACTTGGGTTGCTTCTTCCTTTTCTCCGTTTGCAGAGCTCCTCAGGAAGTCAGCTGAACACACACTGGTCGACATGGTGCAGCTACTGTTTTCCAGGTAAATATGGCAGAAAAAGGTGTGATAATCATGATAAGTCACTCTGCACTGAAACACGTCTCTGAAATCAACACGGAAGAGTTTCTGCATGTCTATCTCTCCCTCCTCATCATCCTCTTTTCATCTTGCTTCATGTGCGGGGTCACTGGGCCACGGATTTGCTGATGACATATCATGATTTTTTCCTTTAGCATAAACGCTGTCCTCTCCCCATCCCCCTCCCCTCCTCACACACCTATGAAGCATCCAGTTCATCAGCCTGCCAGTCACATTCACAGACGAAGGGAATGAGCTGTATATGATCTGCATATAGATGAAGGTGTTTCTGCTACCAATAATCACATCTCCACAGAGAGCCACAATGGAAGATCAGGAAGTTAACCAGTGAATTTCAGTACTAGTTTTTTTCCAAGCATGTCGCTATGTATTGACTGTCTTCCAGTAATTCTTGGCCTGCTTTTATTTGCTGTCAGAACTCTTCCAGCACCTTGTTATCACGTCCTATACCATTTTAATGTGGAAGCCTAAAACATGGCTGCCCCGCTCATAAACAGAGGCATCCGTGTATGTGAACATGTGATATAAATGTAGCGTGGTTGTTTTACTTCATCATTCTGGTACCATTCTCTCTCACACACATCACAGAGCTCATTCTGCTCATGTACAACCCCCCCAGCCCCCCACTTGCTCACAGATGCTAAATAATAGAGCTGTGGATCCCCCCACTCCGCCTAACCCCACTCTGAAGGAGAATAATGAGCATCACCTCTTCATGAGGAACCTTAGATTGCCTGCTGAAAGTATTAGGCATGTTAATCTGTTGGGCCCACAGATCATCCAATAATCGTGCTTGCAAAACAGCTCTCTATTAACACTGGGTTAATGTCAGGAGGGAGTTCCAGCCTCCTTCTTCTTCTCATTTAGATATGTGTGTGTATCTGTGTGTGTGTGTGAGAGAGAGATGAAAAGGGGGGTTGCTGCCTGATTTTGACATCTCATTTTCCAACTAAGCCTTAGAGTCCACAGAAACCTAGTGGCACACACACACACAATTTCTGTGATGACTTCAGAATGTGGCTCAGTGTATAGCTTCCTGCTGAAATATTACCTTATCTTTAACCTTAGCTTATAAAATTGGGACATGAAATTTCTTCTAATGCTTACTGAACATTTTGAGTTGCTGGGTCAGTGTATGTTATAAACATTGGATATTCGTTTCAGAGGTAAGTACTGAAAAACAAACCCAAAGGAAAACATTTATTTGATGTTTGTTTAGGAATGACAGAAATTTAGTTTTTGGTTTGCAGAACAAAACAATTAAAGCCCTAGAAACAGAAAATATATTATCAGACAGGTGGTGGTTCATGTCTGCAAATCACTGACAGGCTTTGTAGTTGGAAAGAGGTCAAGTCATGGAAATGATAGCTGCATTACCACCATCACGTCCGGCTCTGTGTGGAACATGTCAGAACGGCTGTATCACTGTAGCTACGGCTGCTTGCAGCACGGCTGTATCACTGTAGCTACGGCTGCTTGCAGCACGGCTGTATCACTGTAGCTACGGCTGCTTGCAGCAGGGGCTATCCACGAGGATATCCACAAAAACATAATGGTGTTTACGTGATCTCTACATAGCAATTTGAGCTGTTTTCCTCTGTTAGCTTAAAAATCAACCAGCATTTTTCCCTTGAAACATTGCTTTATGGAAACTGCTTGGTCTTCCAGACTACCCCAGTTCAAAGAGGAGGCCAAGAGCTACGTTGGGACCAACATGAAGAAGGTAACTGGACTGAGGTGTTGACTATTGATTGATTTGCCTGTACATGCTTTGCTGCATTCTTCCTGGTTTCATTGTCATGGAGCTGTTTTCAGTTTTATTCTTTGTGTCTGGGAATTTTATTTAATGATCTTCATCTAACTTGCTGTACACAACATGTTACTTAACATGTTACCTGTCTGCATGTTATCAGAAGTACGTTTGTGTCCCTGCTATGATAATATGAATGAAGCAGTCTAATTCCAGAGTCTTGGTCGGGTTAAACCCATATACCCTGCTTCCAATTGTCCCGATCCCTCCACCTCGGCCTGAACCTACTCTGAACTCATTCCTTTTCTTTAAGTTCAGCTTTACTACAGTTTTATTTAAGTTGCTCATTCTGTGCCTGTTTTCACCCCCACAGAGCCTGTTCTGTATAGTGGACTTTCAGGAATCTCTGTGTACAGAGCAGAGTAGAAAGAGAAGTCAGATGGGTCTTGAGTTGGTACTTAACTGGCCCACAACCGGATGAGTGGTGCTGCAGGGTTAGCATGGCTTCTGTGTGGAAGTGCATGAGGGTGCACTTCATTGGTTCAGTTTCAGGGTCTTAATGACGGCATGCCTCCCCCATCTGAAGTAAATCTGTCATCAGCAAAGCAGCAGCTGCTTATGAGATTAGAGATAGATTACCATATCATATATTATTATTATTATTTGTTTTTTTTTTATTAAATACAATATTAAATCCAATTTTTTTTTGGTTTTTTTTTTTACATATAATTAATTTTTTATTTAAAATTTTATTTTCAAACTGAAATTTTATGACTATAAAAATACTTTACATGTAAAAATACCTGGAACCTGCCCCAGAAAAAGAGAGACAGGGTACACCCTGGACAGGTTGCAAGTCCATCACAGGGTAATTTAATAAAACCAATCTTTATTAATACAGCATCAATTAACAACAAAATAATTTGAATGAATGAAAAAAAATACTTTATTGATCCCAGAGGGAAATTCAGATTTCAAGTCACTTCTGCAGATATTATCCAATTCAATCCATTTATTTGCAGTCGGATTATAATTTAATTTAAAATCATCCATTATCTGATTCAAATTAATCCAATTTTTAATAATTGTTCATGTTAACCAGTTCATAAAAATAATGACTTGGCAAGGGAAACCCATGGACTGGATCAAATCTTCTCTTTGATTCAGTCTTCCACCCTGTGCTGCACGAGGAGATGGTAGAGAGAAAACCTCCACTATAACCAGCACCAGGAGAGAAGGACTAATGGGGGTTGGAAAGGAAATATAGAGGGGTCAACAAGCCGCATAAGGCAGATCTGGGAATATCTGCTGAAAAGCACATGTGAATGACAACGCTGGCAGATATTTCTACATGGAGAACTACACGCCTTATTGTGTTTTGTCTAACAATTTGTAGAAACTGTCTAAATAAAGGCAAATCTGTGCATGGGAAGTTGTCCAAACCTTTGGTTGATGCTCTGGGAAGCAGTTTGAGCGGTTTTAGCAGTTCATTGCTTGTTTGCATGGTCTCTGAACCCACTTGAACCCACTTACCCCCCTGCTGTCTAGCTGGCTGCTCATCCTGTAGTGGTTAGAGCCTGTAGTGGATGTTTCTGTGCCCAGTTTGAGTTCCACACTTCTTCCCTTCGTGCATGGAGGCTTATGCTTGCATGTATAATGTGTTGGTTCCACTACTAAGTTTTCCATCACTAATCATGGACACCTGCCTCCTCCCCTTCTCTTCTGAGGCTTACAATATCTTGTGGAAAAACAAACGTGTGCAGGTAAGAAGCCTTCAAGTACAGTATGTAGGGTGGAGAGTCTGATTGTACTCTGTCCCCACTTCTTGTTAAGCTACCATTAGCTCCAGTTTTGGAATGTGTAGGATAATTAGCATCCCCCAAAAGATCTTTAATGAACACCAATTTTTATCCAGTTTTAAACAGAAGAAACTCAGCAGGTCCTCTCATCATCACAAAACTCTACTTCCTCCACCTTTTTTTCTCGGTTTCAACTCATGTAAAGCATTTTCTCCTCCAGAACGTAAAGGAAATGGTTATTTTCATAATTTCCCATGTAGAAAACATGCGACTTGTTTGTAAACTAACCAAGACAAGTTGTCCATGTTACAGCTCCAAAACACAGCAACGTTTTTACATCTTCTACATCTGCATTTCATTATTTTTTGTTATGTTGTGGGTTTAGGCTCTCATGTACACACCTTAGTCAGCTGCTGTGTGCCACACTACTCATGTGCTTGCTCAGCTGTTGCATGATGGAGCATGTTGGAGGAGCTTCTTTAAACATAATTATTAATGTTTGCATAAAAAATAAACAATGAATTTAAACCATGACCCAAATATCCCGTTCTAGGCATCTTAAATCATGTTTTTATTTGTGTTTAGTGTTTGTAAAGTAGTAGTTAACTTTTCATATAATGCATTTTCAGAAGCTGACTATAATAATCTAATTTCAAGGTAATCTGACTGTAATGCGTGTCAGACTCAGGATGGAGAGTTAAAATCCGACTTTCTCATGGTTATACGATTCACAGCCTAAAGGTTAAAAATCCTTACTACCTCTCATCCATCCATCCATCCATTTTCAACCGCTTGTTCCCAGAGCGGGGTCGCGGGGGGGGGCTGGAGCCTATCCCAGCTGCCTACGGGCGAAAGGCGGGGTACACCCTGGACAGGTCGCCAGTCCACTACCTCTCATACTTAATAAATTTATTAAGTTGTGTTAAAGTGATTTCATTGCTTTCCATCGCCCCTGAATGCATCTTCTTCAGTCTGTTTCTCTCAGTGCTAAGATCCCTTTCTGATGTCTTCTCAGAAGGATAAGAGGGAGTTTTATTCCAGAGAGATCTGTCCAGTTGTGTTTGGGTCAAACTAACTAAAGTTAACTTTTTCCTCTAGTTGAAGATGCGTGCCGGTGGAATGAGTGAATCGTCTAAATGGAAGAAGCAGAAACGCTCTCCGAGACCGCCTCGACACATGGTCCGAAGCCCTTCTAGTCAGATGGATCCAAGTCAGTCCACCCTCAGCAACAACCTGTCTGGTAGGAGATGCTTTTAAATAATATCCAGAAGGCTTCCTTTGCTCCCAGGAGGGGAAATTATGAATGCAGGGTGTATTTTGGTCTGTGCTGGACATATAGTGGATATTGGACTTTATTTTCTTCTGCATGTGATCATGTTGCACCAGGTGGCGTTCCCTTCATTGAGCAGGGCTTATCCAGCTCTAATCTGCCAGCATCAGACAGTACTGGATCGTCCATATCAAGCCCAACAGCCACAGACAGCGGCCTGGACACCTGCTCCAAGGCCACTTCCAGAGAAGACCTCTCTGACCTCGAACAAACCCCCACTGGCGTTGCCGTCTTACCTCCTGGGATGGACCCTGGCTCCCCAGATTCACAGGTAGATGCATGTTCTTCCATGTTGTCAGTAATCCTGTGCCCACCATTAACCCGTCATCCACTGTGTGAAGTCTGAGGGTAGACCGGTGGGAGCAGCTCAGTCAGCCTCAGTGGAGTCCATTCCTGAAGTTCTGGAGGACAAAGACTCTGTCACCGAGCAGTCTGACACCGCCTCTGTTCATGACATGGACTACGTCAACCCTCGTGGAGTTCGCTTCACACAGTCCACACAAAGAGACGGTAAATACCGGCTGGTTTTAAAGCAGCAACTGTTGGGCCTTTGTCTCATCTTTTTGGGATTTTCTCAGCAGTAAAAAATAACTTAAAAAGTGGCCCACGCGCTTCATTCTGTATGTAACTCGTCCTCGTTTTGTCTCTGGTCTGCAGGAGTGTCCCTCATCCCCTACGGGTTACCATGTTTAAGAGAACTTTTTCGCTTCCTAATCTCGCTGACCAACCCTCATGACCGACACAATACAGATGCTATGATGCACATGGGCCTGCAGCTCCTGACTGTAGCACTCGAGTCAGCACACATTTCTAATTACCCGTCTTTACTCGTCCTGGTCAAAGAAGAGCTCTGCAGACACCTGTTTCAGGTAAAACTGTATCAAAATGTCCTCGTCTGTGATGTCTCTCTGTTTTAATTGCAGTTTTAGAATCATTTCCCTTCTGTATTACAGCTGCTGAGTGTTGACCGGATGAACCTGTATGCTGCCTCCATACGAGTTTGTTTCTTGCTCTTTGAGAGCATGAGAGTGCACCTAAAGTTTCAGCTGGAGGTAAATGTCTTCTGTTTAACAGGATTTGACACTCAAACCACCAGATGGGGTCTTGCTTGACCCCCTATGATGCAAAAGACATGTAGAAGGAATATTTTTTTTAAAGAAATGGGCATTTTATACATACATATTGAATGGTAAGGTGTAAATTATGTAAATCTCAAGTCTATCTGCATCTGATTCTGGTAAGAAAACGTCAGGTGGCCCCTCCCCATCACACTGAGGCCTGTGTTTGGGAGCTGAAGCAAACATTGGATCATCACGGATCTGATAACGAATGATTAGAGTCATCTCCTTCATCTGAGTTATAGCAGTCAGTGAAATTCATCCATAGTTAGCTTCACTCTGCTACCAGGAAGCATCAGTTAAAATCATCCCGGCTCCATGTCTCATCTAATGCTGCCACAACCGGGTTGCCTAGCAACAATGATGCTGCGGCGCCACAGACAAGTTTTATTTTTCTTTTCCTTGGAGTGAAAATGTCCCCCCTTTCTTTGGTCCTTTGGTCCTACATATAAATGATGATAATGATTTTGTATCACAGACATCACAAACTCATAAGATAACAAAAAGGTCACTTTAGGAGAATTCATAGCATGGGGCTAAAGTTTATGTAGTTACCCCATGCTAATCTAGTGTTAATTCTACATCAAACTGTTTCATCATTTGCCAGAAGCCCTGCCTGAGCTTTGTACGTGGAAACATACATCTAATGTCCTAAGTGTCTTCAAACGTGTCATTCTCAGATGTACCTGAAGAAGCTAATGGACATCATCACTTCAGAGAACATTAAGATGCCCTATGAGATGAAGGAGATGGCTCTGGAGGCTCTGGTCCAGCTATGGAGGATCCCCAGCTTTGTCACTGAGCTCTACATCAACTATGACTCTGACTTCTACTGCTCCAATCTGTTTGAAGACCTCACCAAGCTGCTGTCTAAGGTAACCGATCAAACTAAAGCATTCACTTCATTCTGGGTATTATAGAAATGTTTTTCAGATCTCATCAAGCCACACTTTATTCCCACTAAAACATTAATACAGCATTAAGCATTTAATGGAAAACATGAGCTCACTCATGAGAGCATCTATTCTTTATATTTTCATGCATCTGACCACAGAACAGAATATTTTTAATGAGTTTTGGTCCAGTGGTGTTTCTGGATCTTATGCAGTATGTCTCAGATCAGATTGGTCCATCTGAGAGGCAAATACTCTTTTTGTACCCAGTCATGTTACTATGTTACTGATTCAACAGTTAACCGGATTAGTTGTTTAATGTTCCTCTGGTTGCTTCTGATTTGTACCAGTTACTTTTTCAGCCTTCTGTTGCTGCTTGTGACAAAGTGGATGAGTTCCACCAGTTGTCACTGTTGCTTATTTCCTATATGGTTTAAGCCCATTAGTGATACCATTGGAGTGAACCATGTATGGAGGGGATAAGTGCTAGGGTGTTACAGGAATCCCTTATTGTGTTTAGGATATGTATTGGGCCTGACATATTTTGATTGGGAAACTGTGTAGGGGTTTATTTAAAGTCAGAGTGACTTCAGAGAAGCTTGGATAGTTGGGGTTTCGATATGAGGTTTACCTGGCAAATGGTAGATGCTGAGGGCGGCCATTTTGAAATCCGGGTGGGAGAGACTATTTAAGGCTGGTCTGTTGTATATGCTCAAGGCCTGATTTATGTAGCAGGGTGCATGTTAGGTTAACGGGTATATTTGATTTGACTTATGTTTAGTTGGTAATGTCATTAATTCTTATTATTGTCTTCATTTTCATGATGTAGAAATGGATTTGATATCAAATGAAATCCAACTTTGTTGTTTTTTTGTTGTTTTTTTCCTAAAGAATGCGTTCCCAGTATCGGGGCAGCTCTACACCACACACCTCCTCTCTCTGGAGGCTCTGCTTACTGTTATTGAAAGCATCGAAGGCCATTGCCAGGCCAAGGTACCAAACAGCAGTACCCATCAGGGCCAGTCAGACACACTACTGGCAGCAGAGGGAGAAGGTTCCCTCAGAAATGGACCAGACCCCTCAGCTGGTGTGTACATCCTGTCTTTTATTAACTGTTTGACCATAAATAAGACATTTTTGTATCCCTTTCTCTTTTGTATGTTGCAGAATAAAATATTTTTGTTATTGTTTTCAGATACTAACAGAATGAGTAACACCAATAACCTTAGTCTACCACAAGCTGAGAATGCACCAGTTTGTCCACCTACCAGTGGACATCTCATGGCAGAGAAGATGACGCTTGGCTGTCAGGATCAGGGAGATATCGAGCCTGGTGAGGAATTTTTTCACTAAAATCCTCCAAAGCATCATGTTGATGTGGTTTAAAATGTTTGTTGTCTCATCCAGCAGAGAGAGCTCCAAAGAAGCCTCAGCGTTTCTCCACCTGCTTGCCTGAGTCACAAGAGCTTATAGAAATCAGAACAAAGAAGAAGGTGAGATTGATGCGTATGTGCTGTCAGGTTCATGTCCAGTCAGTTTGTTTTTTACTCAATCTGATGTTGTTCATTTGCAACCAGCTGCTGATCACGGGCACTGAGCAGTTTAACCAGAAGCCCAAGAAGGGAATTCAGTTCCTGCAGGAGAAAGGGCTCCTTAGTGACCCGCTGGACAACAACCAGGTGGCCCAGTGGCTCAGAGAAAACCCCCGTCTGGACAAAAAGATGATCGGAGAGTACGTCAGCGATCGTAAAAACATGGAGCTCCTGGACAGCTTTGTGAAGTACCATGAATTTCTTTGGCTTCTTGCACATTTTTACATAATTTAATGTTGTTTTAAACTGACATCCTTGTTTTTGTGGCAGCACATTCACCTTCCAGGGACTTCGTATTGATGAAGCCCTGCGGCTTTACTTGGAGGCCTTTCGATTACCTGGAGAGGCCCCTGTCATCCAGAGACTTCTGGAAACGTTCACAGACAACTGGCATGTAAGACACCTTTCCTGGCTGGTGATATGTAGCTAACAAGCTGAGATCGGCTCTAAAGGAGGGATAGAAAACATTCATGCTTATATTAGATACCAATAAAAACATTAAAGGCAAAGTTCCTGCAGCCTTGGATTAAAATAGATCCTGCCTTGATGAAGATATTTGATGCAGTTTCAGCAACAGCATCCAGCAGCTAAAATTGCTTTTGGATTTCAAACCTATAGGAGTTGTGTTTTCCTCACCGGCTACTTTATGAGAGCCGCCATCTCCAGCCAGTCCAGCCAGTCAACAAGACAAATGCTGCTTACTGGATATGTCCTCTTCTTCAGGACATTCTCTGTAAACCCTAGAGATGGTGTGTGTGAAAATCCCAGTTAGGAGGCAAAGCGAGTTTATTTGTTTGGCACCGTTCATGCACAATACAATGCAAAGGGCTTTAACAGTCAGACCAACAATCAGGGCACGTTCAGGTCAGTTCGACCTTCAGCAAGTCATCTTCATCATGTCTACATGAATGTGTTGAGTGGCTGCCTTGTGATTGGCTGATTAGATATTTGTGTTGGCAGGAAGTTTAACAGGTGGAGCTAAGAAGATAGATGATGAGTGGATGAAGGATTTCTATCTTAGCCCCACAAATAGTTTTTAACAAAATAAAGTTCATATGGAATCTCGTGGTTTCTTCTTCAGACTCTACAGTGAAGTAAAAATTTCTTTCTAACATTCCCAAAGAGTTAAACCGTTAAAAAAAAAGCAAATGACTCCTATTCAGACATGTTTGAGCGCCTTGCAAAGGAAAGCTGCCATAAGATGCATGGGGAGTGGGGGGTGTTTACTCCCAACAGTCTATTAGCAGCTTAGCATGTTTCTTTCCACACACCTCTTTCCTTTCCATTACCACTCTGTCACAAACTGTCCTTTCCATTATCAGATGTAGATCAGACCCTCTGATCCGGATTATCTTCAGGTGATGGGGACGGTATTGACACAAACTCACAGATATGCACACTGAGTGGCAAAGGACTCCACGCAGGGAAACATTTGGCTTCTCAAAATAGCAAGATGAGTCATGTGACCTGGAAACTATTCGTAGTAATGTCCTTTTCATAGGCCGACAACACACACACACACACACACACACACAGACAGATACTGTCTTTGAAAGGGTGGATGATTAATTTTAGGCAGTGACTCTGTAAATGAGTTTTCCACTCTGTGGGCTGATGGGGGGTGAGGAAGGGGGGGGGGGGGGGTGTAAATCACCAGATAAGATCAGCTGTCACAGGAACAACTTGAAACGTTAGATTCATGGTTAAATCAGAGCAAAGATGCAGGAAACAGAGTCTGGAAGAAAGAAGGGAGAAATAGAGCAAGTAAAATGTTTTATTGGGATTTCCATCCATGAACTGCAGCCCAGTCAGAGCATGATGGTTGTGAGCTTACCAGTAACATCACCTGCTGCCTGTTGGTTTTACAGGAGGAAAGTCCTCCACCTCATCATGATGGTACTGCATTGTTAACCTGTGTTTGCATCGTTTCAGGGGGGAATGAGGTTTGAGGACCACTGCTTACATGTATCTGCTAATAGTGATGTCATTTTCTCTGTGGGGTTGCAGAAAGTGAACGGCTCTCCTTTCATGACCAACGACGCCGGGTTTGCCCTGGCCTACGCCGTCATCATGCTAAATACTGACCAACACAACCACAACGTGCGCAAGCAGAACATCCCCATGACTGTGGAGGTAAGTCACATGCACATGGGCTGGAGGTTTACTGGTCGTATTGACACTGTGGCCACCAGAAGCAACAACATCATTAGTGTTGCTGCTGCTGTTTTACTGGGTTTAATAACTAATGAGAAACTGTTTGCCAATAATAGAGAAGGGGAAATTAAATTTGCTGTCAGACTGCTGAATGTTATACGACTCATCCTGATATTTCAGAAAAGGTTGTCCAACATTACCGTGACCTTGAGAAAATGTGGACCTGGTTCATAAGCAATGAGCAGAGAGAGCTGCAGATTAGATGCCAATAATAAAAGGGAGGATGGAGGGATGTGGCATTCCCTCCATCCTCGAGTAGTTTCAGAAAACACTTGTTTTTTTTATTCTTACACCAATGTGAAAAATCAGATAAAGAAGGGTTTTCCATAAAAATGTTTGTAAATGGGCATCTAGAGCGGTGTTTCTCAAACTTTTTCAGTCCAAGGACCATTTAACCTTTACAACAAAACCTCATGGACCACCTGACTCTAAACAGCCCAAGAACATTTTGCCAATATAAACCATTCACAAGTTTACAACATAGAATTATTATAATTATTATTATAATATTTTCATTGTAAAATATCTGTTATTTAAATTTTTCGTCTTTTAAGTGACCCTGTCTGAAGCCACTGCTCCATAGTTATGTTTGGTGTCGAGAAACTGAGTGTGACAACATTTCCAGTTAATTCAAATAAATTTAGGATTGTCGTGTTGTTCACCTTGCGGACCACCAGGGGGCGCTCGCGAACCACTGGTGGTCCGGGGACCACACTTTGAGAAAGGCTGGTCTAGAGTGTCACATGACCCAGAAGTTCTCTCTGCTTCGTGTTCACTGTGCTGACTATACGCAATGTCTCCATCGTCATGTTGAAACCTTCCAGAAAGGTTCTTCCCTCACCTCTTCTTCATCAGTACAGTGAAGGCTGATCTAACGTGTTAAAGCAGTTCGATTGGTGTCCACAAAAATAATTGATCCAGATTAATCTCTGATGATGACCGTAATCTAATAAAAATCCTACATTTATTTAAAAAAATGAGGGCTTGTCACTGCAGCCCCTTGAAATGATCTCGAGACCCCTGATGCCATTAATTTATATTAATCCTTTTTATGCCGTGTTTTTATTCAGTCATTTCTGGTTTTATTTGTATATTTATTTTCATTAGTTTTAGTATTTATTTAATATTCAATAGTATTTTATTTTATTCTAGTCATTTTTGCTTTTTACACATTTTTCATCATACTGGTTTATAATAATCAGGTTTAACAGACTTCCTGAGAGCACCTGCAGGGGAGAATGTCCCCCCTCTGACTTGGCGTGAGAAGGTCAAGGGTTAAACATGGGAAGCAGAGCACAGTTATCCCAATGATTAGTTCAGTGTCCGGGATTAGACGCAGTAAATGGATGGGCAGAAACATGGAGGTCTTTGGTAACCAGTACGTGAAACTTGTCATTATGATAAGCAGTAAGAATAAAAGTAATATTGTTCTTCTTTGTTGGATGAAGCTGGATTTTTAAGGTGCTTATGCCCTTCATTCTTTATCTGGTAAAAGTTGCTCTTTGGTCAGAGAAGATGAAGAGATGAAACATTTTCTCAGTTTACATGAAGCTGTTTGCAGATGGATGCTGAGGGGGGAGAAGAAGAGCTGCTCTGTGTTTGGATCTATTTTTTCTTTCGCTGGGACGTTCCACCATTTGTGTCTGCTGGTGTGAAATTCCTCCCAGTGTGAGAGCATTTGCACTGGTGCAGCTTGGCAGCCCAGAAAGCTGCAGCCAACAGCTGTAGCCAGTGGTGGTCCATCTCAGAGGTGAACTCATCCTGATTGTGGTGGGAAGGGGGGGCTACGCTCCGTCTCTGGCTTTATCTGCCGTCTCTGTTTTCTTAGTGTCTGATTGACAGCAGCTGAAGACTAAACAGAGCCTCTGGGGAAACTGGTAACCAGTTTGTGGGTGGGCGACTCTCGCTGACAAATAATAGCAAGCAGCAGTTTTCTCTTTCTCAGTTTTTTTTCTGCGGGTTGATCTTTGTTGGGTCGTTATGCAGCTGGTGTTGTATGTTTAATGACCCCCCTCCCGCTGAAAGCTCGTTGACCTCCAGGCTCAGACAACAGCCAGAGGCTTCTACACAATAGATGTTAGAGAGCCAGTAAAAGTGGCGCCTAGCACTTCACTTACTTAGCAGCTTGCAATGCGCAGCATTTGTTGGCAGCAGGGTTATTTTTGAAATGGGAAAGCTGTGCCCAGCATCACCGCGTATAAATCAGATCCCACTCCTGACGATGACGTGACATGTTTTCAGCGAGGTAAAGCGAAGGTCAGTGGAGGGATGTTAATTTTGTCCATAAAACCCGGCATGTGGATGCCCGCAGCTGCTCCCGGTGCTTCTGAAATAATGAGTGATGATGTGTTTGAGACGGCATGCCCCTCGCATGAGCATTACAAATAAAAGGCCAGATCCTCAGCAGCCTCCTGCTCTCTCAGCCTTCACGTCTGCGGGTGTTTATTTCTCTGCGTCCCTGCAGAGAAGCTCCTATTTCCCCTCTTCATACCTGCTAGGAGGAAAAACCCTCCAAGTCGAGGCACAAAAATGAGCCTTCAGGCAATCAGTCATCGCTGGATGCTTGTGTTTATTTACAGGAGGTTCTTGGCTCTAATCCCTGTGTTCCTAACCGTGCATCTAAAGCATATTAAGTGACACATAACAAGTGTATTTTCACCCAGGGCTCTTTTAATTGTTGGTTTGATGCTCAGTTAACAAAACACTGAGTGTTTAATGCTTTAAGCTGCTCTGCTGGAGATGCATTGACTGATGTGTTGATGGGTGGAAATGACTGTTTTTATGTGAGATTCAATGTTTGTGGCAGGTTTTTTTTTTTGTCAACATCACTTTATTGTTTTTGTTGCTCTTGACAGCAATTCAAGAAAAATCTGAAGGGTGTGAATGGAAACAAAGACTTTGACCAGGACATGTTGGAGGACATCTACAATGCTATCAAGTAAGCAAACGTCACGACTCACCGCATGGTTAATCTGTGAAATATCACTTTGCAGTTCCTTGTGAGTAAAAGATGACCCCCAGTCTGCATCCAAACATCTGTAACTTCTTAATATTTATATTTATAATAAAACTGATCACCTAGATTTAATCAATTGAAAAATAATTCATCAATAAAAAAGGTTTTCCTTTCCGATAGAAAGGTCATATTCCAACATGTCGGTGTGAGGATTCATGGGGCTCAAACTGAGTGTTCAGAGGGCAGAGGACACCTCATTTCCACACATAAAGAGTTTAGACTTCCACCTCAGCCAGGACGTTTGAGGATTTACTGCAGGATGGTGGAAAAACTCCATATAGTCAGAGACACTGTGTAAAATGTACATAACAATATGCTGCTATCGAGGCTGTCGTGTAAAGCTGAACACGACAAATGAAACATCATATAGAACATTAAATACTTAAATGATGGTGAGTTCATTTTTTCTCCAGTCCACCTAGGCAGTTTTAGTTTATGTGACTGAAGCTGCTTTGCTTGTTGCTCATGTTGATACAAACTTATCTCACTCCAGTAGCAACATTGTTGTTTTTAAAGTCATTACAAATAAAGTTGCATTGCAAATTTGATGCCGATCTACACAATACACCCATTATACTGTTTATAAACATACATTATACGTTATATGAGAAGTACACGTTCCTCATACCTTGTAAATAGCATGAGTTTATATATTTATATTTTTTATTTGATGTTTGGATGTTGTTTAAACTCTGTATGTCATTATGTTCCTCAGTCTCGCTCCACTAAGGGTTTAATCTAAATACGTCTTTTGTTTGTTCATTTTAAATCGGCTCACCTGGAGGTGTAAAATCCACGAGTCTAATCCTGATCAGAGCAAATTTCCACAACTAGAAACCATTTTAAATGTACACATGTAGTAAAACTGAGCACATGAACTATAACTTATTGTGATGTATTGACCGTCTGCAGCACTTTAAAGCGTTTTTTATGAAATGTGCTTTATAAATAAAGTGATTGATTGACTCGCCTTATCATACAAATGCAGTCACATCTATAAAGTCAGAAAGACAAAAAAGATAGAAGTAGTGTCTAATGTTTTACATTTAATAGTAAAAATTTCATGTGGATAAATGAGCGATTCCAGTTGTTTTTATTAAAATATTACTGGCGGTGTTACTTTTACATTTGTGGCCTTTTTCAGCTGATTTAAAGTTTTGGCTTCCTACAGTGGTCACTGTGTGTAGCGGCAGCAGGAAGCAGCCAGCTTTTTCCCCGTGTGGAGTTCCTGGCTGATGACCAGTGCAAACACAGCAGCATTTAGATTTGTTCTTCTGTGTAGGAATGAGGAGATCGTGATGCCCGATGAGCAGACGGGTTTAGTGAAGGAGAATTATGTCTGGAGCGTGTTGCTGCACCGCGGTGCCACGCCTGAGGGGGTCTTCCTGCACGTTCCTCCCAGCAGTTACGACCACGACTTGTTCACCATGACGTGGGGACCCACCATTGCTGCCCTCTCATACGTCTTTGACAAGAGCCTTGATGAGAACATCATCCAGAAGGCTATCGCTGGCTTCAGGTACGCAACTTCCCCCTTTTCATTACTTTAACTGAGCTTATAAGTTTCCCCACCATACAGCATTATAGTGATTCTGTGGAATGAGCCGCTTTGTATCAGAGTCGGATCCATCGATATGAAAGCATAACACAATCACTTTAGTTCATATATTATTCCTACATTTTAGTTGTTTTAAAAAAGCAAACAAGCGACTCCATGTAAAGAACATCTGATAGATGTTACTGGATCCAGGATTGATCCAGATGTTCTGTTTGGACTGGTTCACGTGAATGAGCATCCGTCTCCTTCACTTCATTCAGAACTTTTCAGTCCTGATTTAAGGAGTTGTTTCTCTCAGCTCTACATGAGATCAAACCAAACAGTTTAACAGAGAAAACATTTTTTAGTTAAAACAATAACATTATTTAACATTTTTAAGTTAATTGTTCTCCTCATGAGCACCCATCATGCCGGGGTCTGTGATTGCTCAGTCTGCAGGGTCTTTGCTGTGGAGATCCCCCTGCACAGGGTTTGTAGTGGTGGTGGCCTATGTGGTCTGGTTCCTGATATGAATATATCTCCAATTAATCCCCACAATCGGAGTTACAGACATAAAAGCATGTTTGCATTTGTATTTGTACAAGTAGTTTTCCAGGATTTTAATGATAAAGGATGAAGAGTGAGCAAAGTTTAATGACGGCTAATGTAAAAGGCTTAGCATACATGCAAAACCTGCTGATTCAGGGTATAAGATGAATACACTGCTGATGCTGTGGCTCAGAGTGTGAGGGGATAACCAGTGTGCTGACTCCACCACGAACCTTCAGAAACATTGAACAGCAGCAGATCTGATGAAGAATCAGAAGCCACATACGTATGTGTATGTATGTTTCATCCCTGATTTCAGCCCACTGAATCCATCCACTGTTCTCCACAGATGAGGTTGCTGAAGGGAAGTTGTTCACGGCAGAAAACCTAACTTTCTTTTGAATGTTCTTCCGTGTGTGTTTCTGTGCAGGAAATGTGCGATGATAGCAGCTCACTACGGCTTCAGTGATGTTTTTGACAACTTGATTATTTCCCTTTGCAAGTTCACAACTCTGAGCAGCGAGGTGAGTTCCTCAGGGGAAACATCCACAACACGACTCTCAGCTGATGCTGATGCACTTTGTTTCTCATTCAGTCAGATAAGACTGATATGGGAGTGATAAATGTTCTGCGTGGACAGTGAAGATGAGCTTTTATCAAACAGCTGCTATAGGAACAGAAAGGTCCAGGAAGTGTTGGAGTTTGTGAGTGTGAGGATGTCTTCTCCCTCTGCAGTCTGTGGAAAACCTTCCTACGGTGTTTGGCAGCAACAATAAGGCACAAACAGCAGCTAAGACCGTGTTTGACCTGGCCCATCGGCATGGTAACATCCTGAGGGAGGGCTGGAAGAACATCATGGAGTCAATGCTGCAGCTGTTCAGAGCTGAGCTCCTGCCCAAAGCCATGGTGGAGGTCAGTTCCTTTCCATCCCAGCTGAGACTGGACCGTGAAGTAGACTTTTGTGTTTAACGTGCTCTGCTGCCACCTGCTGTTCAGTCTTCACACTTTGTCTCCTCAGGTGGAGGATTTCGTGGAGCCGAATGGTAAAGTTTCTCTTCAGAGAGAGGAAACACCTTCAAATCGGTAAGGTAGCTCGTCTGCCGTCACCGTAGTCAGTTCCTGTTGCATAAACTCTTCATCCAGTGATTTTAATGCTTTTTTATGCCTTTAAATGGATCTCCGGCCTCTATAAGCATCATGTCCTAAATCATCAGCAGTGTCTGGGGAACAGTAGTGTGTAACTCTGTGGGTTAAATGATGATGAATAGTTTCCCCTTTAGGCAGTCTATGGACCTGACCAGACCTTTATATCCCAACCAGGAGGTTCACAGTCCAGTCACAAAATATAGTGACACTATCATTAGGGTCGATCCAGCAGGAAGTATTTATTTAAAATAAAAAATAAATAAATTAAAATATATATATATATATTTATATATATATATATATATATAGTGACACCATGATGTCACCTATATTGATCACATTTGCATCATTTAGATCACTACTATGTTGCTAAGAGACCTCTATGTTGACCTGGATAATGATGAAGTCACATCTTACAGACTTTCCACCAGTCAGCTTTAATTGAAGGTGATTTTGCCAAAAAGCAGCTGAGTTGGTGTTGATTTTGTGAGGATAGTAGATACATATTTGCATAAATAACTTTAAATGAGGAAAAGTGTAAATATATAAACAGTTTCTGTTGTGGTTTTGTTACATATGACACATTTTTTTCTCCTAAAAGCCAAGATTTGGGAGAATAATATGCACTTCTGCAAAGTGCTGTTAATAATTATTTCTGTTTTCTTGTTTTGTTTGGCCTTTATACTGCTGTACTGGTTGATGCATTTCTTTTACATCATTTTAGCCTCATATTCTGACATCTAAGGTGTCTGGTGTTAGAGGGGTTCAGCTTCTACACTGAAAAAAAGGCAGATTAAAACTACCAGAAACAGCTTGTGATGAGATGCTCATTCTGTTCCTCCAGCGGGGAGTCAGCAGTGTTAAGTTTTGTTAACTGGCTGACGCTGAGTGGAGCTGAGCAGTCAGGACTCAGAGGGCCGTCCACGGAAAACCAGGAGGCCAAGCAGACTGCCATCCTCTGCATAAAGGTACCAAATACACACCATGATTTCTGCAGCTGTTCTAGATGCTGGGAGGAGCATTTTATTGTGTTGTTCTTCATGAATAAAGCCATTTAGTCTGCTTTCACTTTGAAGAGCTTAAATCTGTGGTCATTCTACGGGATCAGTTGCACATGAGGGTGAAACAGGACTTTCTGAACATATACAGAAGTCACTTTTGCTCTGTGTAAATGTTACTGACTGCCTCAGACTGCAGCCAGACACGATTTCTCCTGATAATCTGCTGGATGAATGCTTCCCTCCCTCAGTTAGCACATCCACAGCCGGGTTCATCTGTAAAGTGTAAATAACAAACCCATTTATTTCCAGTAAATATGATATCAGATGTACAATTTGATCTGTTTTTCTGTTTTTCGTAGCAATGCGACCCAGAGAAGTTGATCACGGAGAGTAAATTCCTCCAGCTCGAGTCACTGCAGGAGCTGATGAAGGTTAGATGAAGAAGATAAAACAGCAGGCAGGTTGTTTGTAAAGTAACAGAACCTGGTTTCACTGTCCTCTCCTCATCAGGCGCTGATCTCCGTCACCCCTGATGAAGAGACGTACGATGAGGAGGATGCTGCTTTCTGCTTGGAGATGCTGCTGCGCATCGTTCTTGAGAACCGGTAAGGATACGGTCTCTGCAGAGACGGCCCCCCCACTCTGCTGTGGTTTAACCTGTATGGTTCTGTCCGGCAGAGACCGGGTGGCGTGTGTTTGGCAGACAGTGCGGGAACACCTCTGCCACCTCTGTGTTCACGCTACCGAGAGCTGCTTCCTGGTGGAGAGGGCTGTGGTGGGGCTCCTTCGGCTTGCAATCCGCCTGCTACGTAGAGAAGATATCAGTTCTCAGGTACAGAAAGCAGACATGCATGTACTGTCACTCCATCCCTCCCTCCCTCTCAGACAGCATCAAACAGGTTTTGTTGGTACTTTAAACCCTAGATTGTCCTGATATCTGCTCCGGATGTTATCAGGGTTCGACCTTCTTATCTGGCTTCTCTGTAAAATAAGCTCCACTTCATGCGTGCACGAATCATATGGTCATATTTATAGTTTATTCTTACAGGTGATGTAACCTGTAAATGCTTTACAATTTTCCAGTAATTCCTTTTAACTCTTTAACATATTCTTTTTTGATACATTCATTTGACATATTCTCAGCCTCATTATGAGGCTGTCCTACAAACAGGATGGTTTCTGGAATTTAATAAGTCAAATTTCTATGTGTGTATAAAACACGGATACAAAAGTAGTACAAAGTTTTAAGGATTAAAGATATTTGTAGCTGTTAATAACGACCAGCTGCTCCTGTAATTATGTTTTATGTTTAAAAATTAAATTAGGAAACAGTAAAATGTTTATCAAAGATGCCCAGAGATTGTATAAAGTACACATCAGTGTGCTCTACATTATCTAGTGGTGCAGTTATGGCACCCTGATCACCGTGATCCTGTTCATCCTCAGGTTCTCCTGTCTCTGCGCCTCCTGCTGATGATGAAGCCACAGGTCCTATCCCGGGTCAGCAGGGAGGTTGCGTTTGGCCTTCATGAGCTACTGAAGACCAATGCTGCCAACATCCACTGCACAGATGACTGGTACACACTCTTCTCCCTGCTGGAATGCATCGGAGCGGGAGTTCGACCCCCCGCCACCTTTCAGGTGGCCTCCACCTCTCCCGACAGCGACACAGGTTTAGCATCGTCATAGTTTCTGCTGTCTGAAACCAGCATTAGTGTTTATCTCAATCTGAAAGAAAGGCTGTTCTAATAAAGCTTTCACGCTTGTAGGCGCTCAGTCGGATAGCGAGCTGGCATCCCATCATCCCAGCGAGGTCACGTTAGATCGTGGATACACGTCGGACTCAGAGGTCTACACGGACCACAGCAAAACAAGGATCCCTCGCTCCACAACAGATATGGATGTAGCAAGCAGCGGCTGGCTTGTGGTCAGTCTGCATACACACACACACACACACACAAATATTGGTGCTTATTCTTTGTTTACATTTTCCTCTTAAAGAGGATAAAATCAAATAATATTTTTCTTCTTTTCTTTTCCTTCCTTCTGTCTCAGGTTGGGAAAGATGATCTAGAGACCAGTAAGACCCCCCCAGTAAACTCCAAAGCTCAGCTGAATCACCCTCTGGTCAACCAGTACAGTCTGACTCTGGGTCAGGACCTGGGTCAGCATGACACAAAGTCTCTGATCAAGTGTGTGGAGTCCCTGTCCTTCATCGTGCGTGACGCTGCCCACGTCACCCCTGATAACTTTGAGCTTTGTGTCAGAGCCATACGGGTGTTTGTGGAGGCCAGCCTGAATGGAGGTGAGACGCCAGCGTCCGCTTACCTGTCTGGGCTGTGATGGTATCATCATTTTGTCCAGCATGACAGATCTCCTCCAGACGTGCTGCTGGGGGCTCAGGGGAGAAATCAGAAAACTGAAGCTGAGGTTAAAATCATCTGAATTTAGATTCAGATTTTAGTTCAGAGGAAAAATCCCAGAGGAAGCTGCAGAGAAGCAGAGCTTCTTCCTTCTGTGTCCATCTGCAGACAGGAAGTTCAACACTAGATTCATGTTCCTGTAAACGAGTCAGACCCTGATGGTAATATTACAGGCTGGACTCGGGGAATGAAACCCTGAAGGGAAGTTTTAATCACAAACAGATCTTGTGCACATGACTAAATAAACTTTGCTCAGATGAGGTCATTCATAAAGAGAAAATGTTTTGGTGTGGCAGAAAACCCTTCTGTTCACTCTGCACGATCATAATTCACACCAAAACTGAACCTAATAAGAGGGATTCAGACCATAATCCAGTTAATCTGCATAAACTGCTTGTGCAGGAAGATAATTACACTTGAAATAGGAAAACAATATTAAGACAAGTGATTTGGTTTAAATGAAGCTAATCTTCCACGCATGAGTTTTCGTACTAAGCCAACCGTTTAGCTCTGACTCGCAGGAAGGAAAATATCTACATTTACTGATGGAGCTGCTTTGCTACAGGCCCTGCATGTAGCTTTCCCTGAACCTCCATCCCACCCTCCCAGCTTTCACATGCCCCCGCCCAACCTCCGCCCTCCCCGAAACCGATCAAACAGGAAAAAAAGGAGATTAAGCAATACAATAATGTCTTCACGGGAACTCAAGCTCCATTTGAACTAATATGTAAACAAAACGGCGTGATAAACAGGTTGGTGTGGATCTGAGGATGTAAAACATGCTTTACAGTGAGACCAGATGCTCTGAAAGGCCTCATGTTTCTACGCTGTTCACATAAACACTTCAATGTGAGGACCACAGGTACAGATTTTATATCAAAGTCGTAGAAGCAGCAGCTTCTCTGCCATCTTTACTAAATATAAATGCAGTTTTATGGAAAAGCACCCTGTACACACGGTGGTATTGAAGCTGCTTCACTCAGCAGGTATGTCCCTGGAGCCTTCAGTGTGTTTTGTTTGAACTGTTCCTGCTTCTTCTCAGTACCTTTCATCCTCATCTTCCCCTCAGAGGTGTTCTTCCGTCCTCCCATGCATCCCTCTGTGTGCCGTTTGTGCCCTGCAGTAAGACGGGATTACTGTTGTGAAATAGAGGTGGTGCTTTTATGATGGCTCGCGGAGCTTCGGGCCATCAGATCCACGCTGTCAACAAAAGAGATGTGCGATCAAAGCGCCTCAGCCCCATGCTAAGCCACAGCACAGAAACCACAGTGCCAATCTGCTTTTTCTTTCCTCAGCTTTAGTAGTCTGACTTCAGGAGGTTGGAAGATAAATGGAAAGTTGTGGAAATGTCCCTTTTCTTTGCCCATCGGTTGTGGTGTAACTTGTTTGTGGTAGGCTGAAGAAGTCAGCAGAGGAGCTGCAGGTGATGACATCTGCAGCTTACAGCCGCACAGACGTCTGAATTATAACACTTAGCAGCCCCATTACTCTCAACAAAAGTGTTATATGCAGCAAAGTCCTGGCTTTTTACCTTCTGAACAACATTACTTGTTATTTTTTTGGCTTAGTTTCTGATTGGTTTAAATCATCAGCGTCATTTCAGTTTTGTTCCAGTAGAGAAATGTGATGATCTGAAAACCCATGCCTAAAGTTTCCTATCCAAACTCATTCTCCACTTCATCAGGTCCACCTTCTAGTACCAGATTACAGCATCTTTTTAATGGTTGGTGTGATGGATCCAACATAGTGCTGGAAACATTACATGACGCGTCACACAGCTGCTGGATGTCCATAATGACAATCTCCTGTTCCACCACATCCCAAAGCTGCTCTGGTGACTGTGGAGGCCGTTGGAGGACAGTGAACTCATTGTCATGACGTAGTTGGAGATGGTCTGAGCTTTGTGGCATGGTGCGTATGTGTTATAAATAGATGGATAGATATGGTCTGCAGTAATACTCGGGCAGGCTGTGGTGTTCAAACCACAACCATGTTGGTACAAAGGTGTCCATAATGGGTCAAGAAAATCTCCTACAAAGCTCAGATCATGTCTGAATGCTGTCGTGTGATTGGCTGTTTAGCTATTAGTGCTATCAGGGTGTTGAGAGGTAGAGCCGATAAAGTGGGTGCTAGGTGTGTGTTAGCCCTGTGGAAGCACATGAAATAAACCCTAAACCCTCCCTGCTGCGCGTTAAGCCTGAACACCTTTCTGTTTTATCTATATGAAAACTAGAACTGATCATTTCTGTCTGAACCTGGGCTGTTTACCTTCAACCAGATGTGAAACTCTTCAGAACTACATCCTAGTCTCAGATGAGCTGTATTTACCTGATATTCTGCCTCTGCAGGTTACAGGAACCACGACAAGAAGAAGAGCCACAAGTACGACTCCTCCAAGTCCAGAATCAGGAAGAAGGCTGGGGGGAGGGACAAGGATGGAGGGGTCATCGCAAGACGGGGCGGGGGTCGGGCATCCGGCCAGCGTCCATCACGTTCCCATAGCGACGACGAAGAGGACGAGGGTGTCCCAGCCAGCTATCACACGGTGTCATTACAGGTTAGTCAGGATGTAAGTACAACGGCCCTCTTTACCCTTCTTCCTTTTGTTGATTTCAGTCCAGCTGACTCCTGAACATCTAGTTTTTACCCACAAGCACTGAACAGGCCCCCCAAACGCTTCGGTCACTGTGGTGTCAACATGTTTGGGACAAACTGAGACTTTAAGTAGCAAATGGACTTCAGGAGAGGTTTGAGTCAGTACCGTCTCCTTCCTCCCATCTGTCCACCGTACACCCTTCCTGGTAGCATTCAGCTGTCCTCTTTCTGTTCCTGTGAGGGTTTTATCCGGCCTTATTTCCTGGGGTTTTCTAGGGTGCGTTCTGACTCATCTGCTCCTCATCTTCTCAGGTTTCCTGGATTTACTTCAGACTAGTATGACATGTCTTATTTTCTCAGCCTCACAGCTAATGAGACAACAGAAGATGAAGCTTTACATGGACATAAGGTCCTGTTTTTAAGACGTAAAGAGTTTACGATGAGAACTGTCTGGCAGCCGGAAGAGCTTCAATAACCGACTTCATATCAAATCATTAAACGATTAATAATATTATTATATTATTATTCTGCACTGAACTCTTATCAAACCAGATCAGTAATGAATTTTTGTTGTATGTTGACATGTTTGTAGTTGTTGGATCTGATGCACACCCTGCACACCCGGGCAGCCAGCATCTACAGCTCCTGGGCAGAGGAACAGCGGCATCTAGAAGCTTCAGGCAAGAAGATCGAGGCCGACTCCGAGACTCTGTGGACCAGCTGCTGGTGTCCTCTGCTGCAAGGTCAGATCTTATTTCATTTTATTAGTTTAATTTATTTACATTTAGGGTTTTTTTTTATCTTTGAATTTAATAGACTTTTATTTTGAAAATGTGAAAGATGTTTAAAGATGTGTATACCATCTTTCACTGAAAGCAACGGCTTTGATCCAACCTGTTTTGCTGTGTGGAATATTTGCTGATGCATCGTTGGGTTTCCTCTGCAGGCATCGCCTGGCTGTGCTGCGACGCACGGCGACAGGTCCGCATGCAGGCCCTGACCTACCTCCAGAGGGCGCTGCTCGTTCACGACCTGCAGACGCTGGATGCCACCGAGTGGGAGTCCTGCTTCAACAAGGTTTAAAAGCCTCCTTTCATCTTAAACTGTCTTAACGAAGTCAGCGTGGAGCTCACAGATAAAGTGTTTGCAGGTACTTTTTCCCCTGCTGACCAAGCTGCTGGACAACATCAGCCCAGCAGATGTAGGTGGGATGGAGGAGACCAGAATGAGAGCCTGCACACTGCTGTCAAAGGTGTTGTTTTCTAAATGATTCTTTCCCTGTAGCTTTCCTCACCCACAGATCTTAGTTTAAGTCTGAATCTGGTGGAGTTCAGCTCCTTGTCTGTGTTTTTCCAGGTGTTCCTGCAGCACCTGTCCCCCCTGCTGTCCCTGCCCACCTTTGCTGCCCTCTGGCTCACCATTCTGGACTTCATGGACAAGTACATGCATGCAGGCTCCAGTGACTTACTGGTAAGAATGGTGACTCTCAGCAAACGTTGTGTTGTGGCTGAAGCGACTCTGAGCGGTGGTCTTTGTGTTTCCAGCTGGAGGCCATCCCAGAGTCTCTGAAGAACATGCTTCTGGTGATGGACACAGCAGGGATCTTCCACAGCGCCGACTCTAGGACCGGGTACTCAGACCTGTGGGAAATAACCTGGGAACGAATCGTATGCTTCCTGCCTCACCTGAGAGAGGAGCTCTTTAAACAGACAGTCATTGCTGGTACCTATCACCGTGGTTACCGAGCAGCATAGTTCAGCTAGTAGTTGCTGTTTGTGATGCTTCATGCTTGTTTTCAGATCCAGTGCCCAGCCCTCCAGTAGAACCTGTGCAGCCTTCAGCAGGCCAGCCTCCATCCCCTCACGTGTCTCCACCTCCTACCCAGTCCCCCTCACCAGTCCCGGTCCCAGCAGAGACCCAGACCTCCAGCAGACCAGAATCCCCGCATGAGCCTCTGGCGGCCAGTACCAACGGTAACCATGGTTACTTGTGTGTGGTATTTAAACCTGTATGTGGGATGTTGTGTAGAAGGTAAAATGTGTGTGTCTGCTTCTACAGGATTGGACCAGATGTCTCCCAGTCCCCCCTCTGTTCCTCCCCTCCCGGCACCGTTAACAACACCTACTGCTCCGGCTCCGTCACTGAACCAGCCTCCTCTCATCCTGCAGCCCTTAGCTTCTCCCCTGCAGGTGGGGGTCCCACCCATGTCTCTCCCCATCATCCTAAACCCCGCCCTCATCGAGGCCACGTCCCCCGTACCACTTCTGCCTGGACCCAAACACGCCAGTCCTGATGAAGTCAAGTGATAAAAAAAAAAGTGAAAGTCTGCATCTTTACTTCAATGCCCCCCCTCCCCCCTCTGAACTGGAAGTACTCATCAATACTCCAAACATGGGGTGTTTTCTTTAGGTTATTGTTTTCATCTGATCCCGAAGGAAGGAAGACTGCACATGCCCTCTCTCCATTAGCTTTACTCTTCCAACATGTTGTATATCTGAGATTATTTTAGAATATATTGATCATCCCCCCACCCCCCATCCAAGGGACCAGTTTCATGTCCAACCAGATTTTAATCCAGCAGGATTAAAGCTCACGGGAATCCAGACAAGCATCACGAGGACCGAGCGGTACCCAGAAACGATGCATGTGAGGTAACGTCAGCAGCTGCTTCGCCAGATTGAGAATGATCTGGAGTCAGACTGAGGACTTCTTCCTGTCAGCTTCAGGTTCTGGACGATGGTCCCAACTTTACACGTTCATCTGTAAAATTTAGTCTCAGTGGCCAAATTCTGTCCTCCTGCACAAACCTCCTGGTCCACGTGTTTTCACCTCTACATGAACCTGTAGATCTTTGAGCTGTGGTACTTTGTGAATGCTGCTTAGTAAAGAAGGTGTGGGACAACACGTCCGTCATTCCAGTCTGCGGGAACTTCCTTACAGAAACACACGGCAGCAACCATTTAACTCTGAACATGTAGAGGAATTTAGAAAGTCTTGGTCCTCCTTTAGAGCTGACCTAAAATATCATGTGATTAGATTAATTCATGAATCTTTGTTTTTATTACCGAGCATGTTCAGCTTCATGTATTTCAGCAGGTTTTTACTGATCCAACCTCGTCTGTGATGTTACACTTCCTGCTCATCCCTCTACATGGTCTTCATGGATCATGTGATGCCAGATCTGGTTGCAGGCAGAAGCTAAAAGATTCAACCAGAGATCAAACACAAAAGTCCCAATCTGATCAGATTGCGGTCGCTCTGGTGATCTTCCACACGTGTCTGGACGTTGTTGCATGCTGATTGTGCCTTGTGTACAAGAACATGAAATCTGAGTAATTCACCGTTTTAATGCCAAACCTGTCTGAAGGCTGTAGATACGCTGCAGCTCTGCTCACAGATGTTATGCTCATGTTTAATGTTATTTATTGAAGTGGGGAAAAGGATGTGGGTGTTTGTGCTGCCCTTCAGTCAGCATAGATCCTCTGTGTTTGTGTCAGTCAGGTAACACTACAGCCTTATAGAGCCACCAACATGTACGCTGGCTGTTTATTTGTTGTTCAGGACTCTTAGATTTATCAGCTCACTTGTGCTTGAACAGTAAATGACATGAAAATAATGTGTGTACATATCTATATATATATATATCTATATATATATAAATTAAAAGTAAAATACTTTTTACTACATAATAAATACAAAAAGTGCTCACCCTAATGTCTGGGTTTTTATGTTCATGATATAAACTTATGAGCTCCATCAGGGTCTCGTTCCAGAGAGCAGGTGCAAGTAAGAGTGTCTAATCAATAAAAACCCACCATCAATAGAGATCTGATGCCTGGACTCACCATGGCAACCACTGATAAAACAGCTGCCAGTTCATTCACCTCAGTGGAGCAGGAGGTTTTCCTATGAGTATGAGGAGTTCTGGGGAAAAGGAGAGAGATGCATCATGGGAGAAAATGGGCCTGGCTCCAGGTTGGAAAATACAGCCTGGATATTAAAGCTGCTGAAATATCAGTGGATGGAATAAACTCTGAGTTTTATTTGGTTTCAATCCAACTCCAGGACACTGAAGATGATGAATAAAAACATCTTTCAGAAAGAAAACCAAAGTGTTTTAGATCAGACATGTTCCCACCAGCGCACAGGTCCGTAAGGTTCTGACCAAACTGGTAAAGCCCATGTCCACACAGTAACTGGGTGAGGGTTTTTCATCATTTGGACATTTTGTCCATGTGGAGCTGATATTTGAGGACAGGAAAGGTTTTAAACCATGATCCAAAGTGGACATAAATCTGCCAAATATCTTAAACCTGCACCTGTAGTAAAGGTAAGAAGTACCTCTGAGGCCAGTTTGTCCATCCATCAGTTCCAGTCCGTATACTGGGGCTCTGTGGGGTCGGTTCCAGTCTGTTTACTGGGGCTCTGTGAGGTCGGTTCCAGTCTATGTACTGGGGTACGGTGGGGTCGGTTCCAGTCTATGTACTGGGGTACGGTGGGGTCGGTTCCAGTCTGTGCACTGGGGTACGGTGGGGTTGGTTCCGGCCCGTGTACTGGGGTACGGTGGGGTCGGATTGTTGCTTATACAGCACTTTTCTAGTCTTCACTTCTCACTGCGTCACATTCTCACACACTTCTATTTTAATTGCTTCGCTCCTTCACACACACACACACACCCACACACACACACACCGACAGACATCAGGAAGCAACATGTGTTTTAGTGTCTTGCTCAGGGACACTTTGGCACATAGAGGAAACCTGGAATCAAACTACCAACTTTCAGGTTAGCAGACACCGTTTGTCCTGTTAAACTGCTGTTTGTCTAATAGACATATCTTCATACTTATGTAATATTAAAAGAGAACACTATATTTATGTTACTGGAGAAGAAAAGGCCCAGAATTCAGTTCTTCAGGGGTAACTTTGTTTTACAGAGGACCTGAGTGCATCATTCATGGAGGGAGGTGGTGTGAAACCCAGCACGGGGTGGGTGCATGAAGGGGTCTCTATGGAAAGCTGGTTGGCAACCATGTTTTTATTTTGGCAGATTGATATTCAGCGTTTTTCACTTTATCTCTGATGTCATCACATATGTTCATTTGAAGTATCCTAAATTCCTGAAGATCTTTTTCAGCTCGGATCCAGAGGCTGACACATTTTTAAAAAATGCTACAAACTTCCAGTTCACAAAATAAACACCCGTCTGTAAACCAGCTCCCGCATACGAGGTGAAAAAACCCAGAATGACTGGTGGTGTTTTAAGGTGCTTTTCCATTAGTACCCACTCCGCCCGGTTTCACACGATTATACCCAGAAACAGAGCGTTTCCATCAGGAAGGTGGAGCAGTCAGGTAGAAACTCAGGTTTCTGAATGAAATCCTGCCTGCACAGTCCGTTACCATGGTAACTTACTTGTCTTTCTAGAGAGGAAAGGCCAGAGTTTCCTTTAAGTCAGTGTTAAAGTCAGTGGAGCAGAACCCGGATCATTAAAACTCAGGAAGACTTTCAGGTGGCGATACATCATCCGGAAGCAGGAAATAGAAATGCAGCTGACGTTCCTGATGCTGATGCCTGAGCTGCAGCAACCTGTTTAGCCCACAGTGTAAAAAAAATAATCTGAAATCGGTTCGAAAACATCCGAGATTTATTTCAAAGCAGAATGAGAACCACATTTTTAGTAAACTATCAGAAACTACAGGTCAAGAAAAAACTCTTCTACTGTATCATACATGAAATGTAAAAACATTAAAATGAGAACAATCAGAACAAACTGGAAGAACTTAAATGATCTAATCAGGAAATAAAGAAAGCAGTTTGTTGAAGGGACAGTGACACATAGATGTGAACAGCACTCCACTCACAAACACAGTTTCCCTCCTTATCAAAGACAAACTCCACAATGTAAGCCCTACCGCTGGATCACCTACTGACACCAGCAACGCTTAAAAAACAACTTCCCAGAAAGCAGGGACCCTCATTTGCTGTCCAGTTTGGCCATTTCCTGAAGGTAAATCCCAATGCTCTCACTGTCAAACAGCACGAAGTAAATGTTCTTCAGAGACGAGCTGGTGGATGACACAAAGTGGTTGGAGATGGCCTTGAGGATGAGCTGAGCGGCCGTTTGCTTCGGAAAGCCGTTCCTGATGGAGAGAGAGAGAAGACAGGAAACAGATGGAGGTAAGAGCTTGTTTCAGTTACTTCTCACTCAGAAATAAAACCATCATGTAAACCTTTAAACTTCATCAAGAGTTTGGTGGAGCAAATATTTCAGGGACTGATAATCTGACTAAACGTTAGAGGAAACAGTCTCTTCATCCATTTCTGTGTGTGTGATTATTATTGCTGTTTAACATTATATAACCATTACTGTGGAAAAGAATATAATTATGAAGAGTTAAACATCCCTAACAGGACTGGGAACCAGTCCCCATTCCATGTCGTCAGATCTGCTGCCCCCTGCTGGCCATTTGCAGAACACCAGCTGACAAAAGCAAAGCTTTCTCTACTTTTAACGTGAGCTGTACTGAAAGTGAAGGAGCAGAGCAAAGCACAGTGTTCTTCAAACAGCTCAAATAAAAGCAGGAATTAATACAAATAAAGATTACAGAGAGAATTAAAATGATACATACCAACCCAATACGGAGCTATTTAGGTTTATAGTAAAAGTGTCTGCAGTAAAGTAAATGCATCTTAGCTAAGTAGTACAAGTGGAGTTTAAAACTAATTTAAGAGGCATTTGGGTCAGGTTAATGTCTGCCCCATAGCAGCAGCTTATTCTGAAATAAACCAGCTCTGGATTTATAAAGCGCTTTTATCTGATCTGTGTGTGCGTGATGGAAAGCAAGGCGGAAGCATCCGGCATATGAAAAGGACTGACACCACAAAGACACCTAAAACAAATGGATAAGCAGGAAGCTAAACCAGAGTGATGAAACCCTGCAGCAGCGTTTTGTGCCAGCTGCAGGCACAGATGTGATGGATCACTCTCTCCAGGTGGTGTTTAGACCACATTTTTAACTGACTCAACTGAAACAAGCAGGATTTAACCAGAGTTTAAAACTGGTGTCCATTTTTAACTCCTGAAGTAGTGATGCTGGATGGAAATGTCCCAGTGCACTGGTCCAACAGCAGATCTGAAGCTACAGTAAAGCAGAACATGTAGCAGTAGGAGAGCTTTAAAGGGCTCTTTGATGCTATTTGGACTTTTCTGAGCTAAAAACATAAAAAAATGTAGAAGTAAAAGCAAGAAGAGAAGAGGAAGTACGTTTTTCCACCTATTCATAGTGTGTTTCAGACCTCCAGGCTGCTAACACTGTACTGAGGTAGCTGAAGCGGTCAGACCTGAGGAAACAACTAGTTCTCCAACCCGTTCTGACCCCACCGAGTCAGAGCTTACCGTCCAGCTGGTAGGGACGGGAAAGCCACAGACTTGAGCTTTTTGTCCTCGGCTGCTGTGAGACAGTTCTTCACCGTCTTCTCCAGCTGGTCCTCACACTTCTCTGAACCCCACTGTGGGATGTTACAGTGAATGATGAAGCGGGCCGCCATCCCGCTGGCCTGGCTCACGGCCACTGCAGGACACAGAAAAACACCGGCTCGTGTCACCGAACGTCCCATCAGCTCATCCGACAATACAAACATGACAGTAAGCGGTTCTGTGAATCCCCCCTCTGTACCCTCCCAGCTCATCCAGGTTTCCTGTACCTGATGCCACCTCCAGAGGCCCCTGAGCTTTCCGCAGCTCCTTCACTCCATCCAGGAACTCCCTGCCTCCGGCTTTCTCCAGCGCGTTGCCTGAAACCACAGCAGCAGACATGACGGAGGGCCGAGTTGCTGATAAGACAAGAAATATCCAAAGCTCCTCCTTACCCACTCCATCTTTGAGGTCCAGCTCTGCATTTGTTGGGTTGATGATTCCCTCCACCTTGATAGATCCGATCTTACTGACTTCACTCTCTGTTAGCGAAAGCTGTGGATTCACAAACATCTTCCGATGAGTCATCACATTCATGGCATCTACAGGTCTCGTTTACAGCGACGGGTCACCTTTTGTCCGAGGAACAGGCTCTTTGCAGACAGGATGGTGAAGCCATCTCCAGGCCCGTCCTCCACAGAGGAACTGGGTGCAGAGTCTTTATCATTGTCGGTGCTCTTTGGTCAGATGGAGGAAGAAAGGTTGGTTAAAACATGGATCAGAACACCAGGACGTGGACACAGAGTCTGCAGCACATCCACTGACCTTTGGCTTGCGGCCTCGCTTGCCTTTAACCTTTTTGAAGGACTTTACAGGCTTCTTGCTTTTCAGCCGTTGCTCCTGCTTTTCTGGGATGGATGCCTGGCTGTCCACTTTTACCCGGCTCCCTCTCTTCTTGGAGAGAAGTTCTGGATGGATCCGTGGAAGAACCCCTCCATTTGAGATGGTCACTCCTCTGAGAAGCTGGTAAAGAGAACACGTCAGAACCACAGGAAGCAAACTGGTGTTACCTGGTCTGATCCAGGATGAGAAAACCAGTGGCCCTCCAGGACCAACATTGGTCCCCCCCCAGTCTACATGCTGCTACTACTGGGAAAGAAGATGAGGTTAAAAGTGAACCAGACCTCCAGGCCATGTTTACATGATGCAGAAACTGCATTAGTCAGTCGGATTTGAATCAGAACTCCTTATAACCAGAATAACACACCGTTCACCTGTTTAACAGATATATACAGTAACTAGCCAATCACATGGCAGCAGCCCAAAACTTTTGATCACGTACACACTGGCTATGTTTACATGTGTTTTTAATCCTCTTTAATTCTAAATAAAGGTTCAATTTGCTTTAAAGAGATGAAAAATGACGTAAACGTCGAATGCAAAATGAAAATGACAAATCAGAATCAAACATTAACTTAATAAGCGGCTGGTTAATTCTCATTTTAACTCCATCATGTAAACCTTCATTCTGGTTACTCGTTATCTTGTCCCGTTAAAATGACACCCTTTGCTGCTGAAAAACCTCAAACCTGATCAGTGTTGAAGTAAAAACTATACTTAAAATGTAGTTTTCCATGTTGTAAGAAAACGACGAGAAGCAGGAAGTGGAGTTTGTTTAGTTTTGGTCCGTGTAAGTAAGACACATGTTCTACCATTATCCCGGAAACACATCTGTCCAGGACCACAACATGTTACACCGTCATACAACCCCCCAGATAGAAAGCAAGATTAAGAGAAGGCTAATAAACTTGTTTCCATGTAAGCCTCATCAGAACGAACATTTCCATGTAAACAAGAAAAACACTTTCATTTTGGATTATTTCATTCTGAATTATTAATTAAAAACATCTTGTAACCGTAGCTAGTGTGACGATCATTGGCTGAAGTTTAACCGGAGCATTAGACCGATGAAGAGGAGGATTTTTTAATAAAACTAAAAAAATTAAGAACACGTTTCTAATGTTGCCCACCAGTTTAAGTGTTTCCCATTGTGATGACTAATAAACTAGATGAAATTAGATGGTCAGTTTGCACCATGGTACCTGGTTGAGCTCCTCATCGTTGGCCACCGCCAGCTTGATGTGTCTGGGAGTAATTCTGCCTTTCTTGTTGTCTCGTGCTGCGTTTCCTGCCAGCTCCAAGATCTCAGCTAAAAGAAAGAGGAAACAGAGCGGATGCAACAATCACAACTCAGGACTGCATTACAGTATCAGCCCATCAGGACCAAACACACACATAACTTTTTAATAACTTTTTCTTTTCATCAACCACATGCTACATGATGCTTTCACTTCCTCCATCTCATACACCACTTTTGTTTTTATAATCTATATGATTCATATCTAAGTTCTGCTCAGGTTCTGACATCACCATGGTAACCAAATCTGTCCATGAGCGGACCATTACTACGGAAACACGTCTGTCCAGGACAACAACACGTTACACCGTCATACAATAGCAGTTAAAGATGGAAAAACGGCTGCAGACGTATTCCTGTTAACGCCCTCCAGCTCCTTCTGGGAGACTCAGAGGTGTTTCCAGGCCAGAAGAAATATACTGTATGTCCAGCCAACCCTTACACCTATCTAAACAGTCTTGTAAGGATACGGTGCTTCATACTCTGTCCTGTCTGGACGTCCATCCATCTCCTCCTTTAACACCAAAGCATTGCTAGACATCAGTCATCGTGTACATGCATGGCATGGTGTGCACTGAGTTACCAAACACTACACACACAAAGATGTTACCCAGACATAAACTCCTCCAAACTGCACCGTGCGATGCCAACCTACCTGCCAGGTACTCGATGACAGCTGCCATGTAGACGGGCGCCCCCATGCCGATGCGGTATTTATGCGTACCAGTGCGAAGGTACCTCATCATCCTCCCGACGGGGAAGATCACACCTGCTCTGGATGATCGGGACAGCTTAGTGGCCTTCTTCTTTCCTCCTCTGGCTGACATCTTGTCCTGAAACAAAAATAAAACCAAATTCAGTTACCCAGCCAGTAAATAAGACCCACAAAAAGAAGAGGATCAACCAGCAGATCAATATTCCCTCCTGTGTCTGCGCAGAAAACAAACTAATACCAGTTCATCTTAAAAGAAAAATCATACAAACACACCTTATATATA
>JBAMHV010000017.1:716369-727974 GCA_037177535.1 Pseudomugil gertrudae | reverse complement strand
CCTGCAGACAGAGAGTTATATGATCAATATCTGATAACTGTAAACCTGCAGACAGAGAGTTATATGATCTATATCTGATAAGTATAAACCTGCAGACTGAGAGTGATGTGATCTATATCTGATAAACCTAGTCCTTGCCGTCGACTGAGCCCCAGCCCTGGTCAGTGCCATCATCTTTCCAAGGAGGTCCCGTGGGTGGACTCTCCTACTGAGTCCGGTCCCCTGTGCCTTCGGCCTCCAAGCCATCCTCCTGAGTGTTTTTTTTTTTTTTTTGCACCATTAGAGTAATGGAAACGCAGCTCGTGGGATCTTGTCAAAAAGTATTTAGAACCTTATTCCTTCCTTTTAAAGTGTCCTTTCCAAACCAGTCTTACCTTAATTTCAGTTTTGAATATACGAATTGCTCGTTTACATCAATAAATAATACAATATTAATTATAAAAATCCTGCCAATCCAGTCAAATTCTTCTTTAACACATCCTGATGCTCCATAATGTTTTGATATGAGTAAAATTGGGACTTGAGCCAATGATATTGTGCAATGTTTGCCATGTCTAATGTAAACTCTTTATCTACAGAGTCTTTATCAGCAGACAATCATCTAAAAAGGAAAGTGAGGCATTAAGTAACAGTGATCATAACCACCACTATCCAGTAAGTCCAGTAAGCATGTCTGGCATCTGAATTGTCTCTAAACGTGACCCTGGCTGTTGCTGACATTATTTTACCAGCAGATGTCAGTACAGACCTGAACTAATCTTTCTGCAACATACTGGTTTACTGAGCTCGCATCAGGATCTTTTACAGCAGACTGTTTGCTCGGCGGGATGTCCTGTTGTAATCTAGTGGAACATTTTCATCTTCAGTCATCACAAATCTGATTCTGGAAGACAAACAAGTAGAAGTCAGTAATAATCCAGGTTCTGGTTTTAGTGAGATGGAGTTTATGGATGCAGATACTTTCTCTTATGCTGTCAGATTCTCATCCACACATCATCACCGTAACTAGAAAAGCTTTTGGGTTAAAAGCGTAGCTTTCATTTTCATTTTCCACATAAAAATGTCCTTCAGATTCCTGAGGTTTTGTTTTACTGTTTATTTGCTCTTTTATGTAATCTAGTGTGTAGAAAATCTGTTAATGATACAATCCCAACTCCAAAGACACACACACCTGTGCACATGCTGCCACACACACCTGTGCACATGCTGCCACACACACCTGTGCACATGCTGCCACACACACCTGTGCACATGCTGCCAGACACAGTTGTGCACATGCAGCCACACACACCTGTGCACATGCCACCATATTTCCAACCATGCATAGGTAACAACTAATTTCTCTCAATTGACCCTTTCACTGCATCATGATCTCACTGGATAATATGATAATTTAAATAAGACAAATAAAAAGATAATTAGGATAATAAAAAGTTAAGAGGAGTTTTTTTTCTTCACCTTTGATGACATTCCATTTTTGCTTAGACTTATATTTCCGTTTTATGAGTAAAATATTTTCCAGCATCGGAAGTGCTGTCACATTATTTTCACCATGAATTTGGTTATATTGATGTTAATGTCTTTGATTTTAGCCAGACTAGTACAGCAGCAGGACATATGCTAGCTAAGTCAAGATATGCCCAGTTAGACCAGTAAACTCAAACAAAGATCCACTTTACCTTTCAGGTTGTCAACATTGTGAACATAACAGTACCTCCTATGCTATAAATAATGCAGTTAATAAACTTGTAAATAATGTTATAATATAAAAATTAAACATAACACTAACTAAAGTGTAATGAAATTAGGTTTGAAACAAAAAAGTAAACTTTAAAACCATATTTCAGTGTTATGATGAAACAAAGCCTCTGATTGGCTGGAACATTTGCACATTGATAGCACTGCAATGAGTTCAATATGTACAAAATGTTGTTTTCTTTGGCCTGAAAGTATTTACAGCACAAAGTGTTCAAAAATCAGTTGCCTGATTTAGACATGAAGATGGCAGCAATTATTTTTGAAGTTACTCATGCAACTTGACCGGAGAGCAGCCATCAGAAAGCTGCACATCTGTGGAATCACTAGCTCCAGGGGTTTGTTCTCACAGTGAACACACACTTTTGAATATTAACAAGCAGATTGAGTCACTGAGGGAGATGCTGCATCCTACAGGATGTGATCAGTGTGGTCTGTGTGGATCTCAGATAAAATCAGTGTTAGTACCGTAGCAGATGCCTCACCATCCTTTCTCAGAGCGCTCCAGCAGATGACTTCCCCAGTAGGTGCCTCAGCTCTTCTAAGGGATGCTTCAGGGAGTCAGGAGGCCCCAGAGTTCCTCAGCCAAAAGGGCATGGACACTCTTAGTCACCATCCAGTGTGGATAGGGAAAACACCTGGATATAACCAGACACTGAGCTGGATGCTGAAAAGTCAGAAGCAGGTCCTCCTGGCTCGGCTGTAGCAGGAAGAAGATCTACGTCTGTGCTGCTAGTGGCCCTTTTAGAGAATTTGAAATTTAACACAGCAATAAATATACAGCAAGTCAGGATAGACAGGAGCTGACTATAACTCACTTTGGTGATGTGTGGTCTCTGACTTCCTCTCAGTATCAGTGTGGTCACAGACATCAAAAACATTCTTACTCATGTTCATGTAAAAACAACACTGGGATGAAATAAACACCACATTAAGTATGGTGGAGATATCCATCAGAGGTGGGCCAAGAGGAATTATGTCCTCAGTTTAACATAAGCATACTTTGGTTTTGGTTTTGGTTCACTCAGGCATCTTTTCACTTTTACTTTAATTAATCTGGAATAGGGTCGGACCTGTGAACAGTTCATCACAGTTTACAGGGAATTTATAATAAAGGAGTTTTTGTCACTATAATATATATATAGTAAAAAAAGACAGGAGATGGTCAAAAATAAACATATTACATGTCTTTTCCTTGAATTGAAAGTCCTTGAATTTCTGTGGAAAAATAAACAATATCCAGACTCAAACTTGTACAAATGACTATGCACTTTCCTCCAAGAACTCATTTAATTTTCTGCAGGGTTGCAGGGGCAGGGGCCCTATGCAGGGAAGTCCAAACTTCCAGCCCAGCTCATCCTGAGGCTTTCCAAGGTTTTCCCAGGCCAGGTGATAGATGCAGTCTCTCCAGCTTGTCCCGTGTCTTCCTAGGGTCTCCTCACGCATGGATGTGCCTGGAACACCTTACCAGGGAGGCGTCCAGGTGGTAACCAGATGCTCGAGCCACCTCTCCTGGCTTCTCTCGATGAGAAGGAGAGGTGGCTCTACTCTGAGTCCCTCCCGGATGATCGAGACTCTCACTAGAGGTAGGGACTGAAGCTTATGGAGGGATTGATGAGTGAAAGATATACAGTAACATGTAGTTGTGTGGTACAGGAGGTGATGGGATGCAGATAGAAGGATATCACTGATGTGGGAATGGATTTACAGAGAACAGTTGAGGATCAGAGTCCTGATCCAAGGTGAGACAGAGATGTATTTCTGTTGGCTCCAATAAGAAGAAATGCATCTCACCCACATTTCCAGAAGAACAAAAAATTTGCTTCTTGTTTCTCTCAGCTCAGAACCTTATCACCTCTAAAAATATTCACTTTAAATATGATGAGGTAGCTTTACTTTATAAACGTGGTTGCCATGCTTTGGTTGGTCTTTATGCTGCTATGATGTTCTGATAGATTCATTTGGCAACATGTTAGCTCATAATGAGGTTGTCCTGAAAACATGATGTTTCCATGGTGAATGGGATTAAATATGTTCTGCTTGAATGTTTAGATAAAAAAAAAAACAGAGCTCAGTGTTTTCCCATCACTTTCTGCTTTACTAATAACAGCATCTTATTTCTCAGATTGTATCCAACTATGTTTTGATGAAATGCTTTTCCTCATCTCGAGAAAGAGCCTCCTGGGCTTTAAATGATGATCATGAAAGCTTTGTGACAAATGAGCATGCACTGATGTCTGTCCAGGTTTATGTGCCTGCAGGATGACTGCATGTTATTCAGGATTCAGCTGGGTATCTGGCTAAAGGATCAGGGTCCCCTTCTGTTAGTTTGACATCATTTTTAAAGGATAGGGATGTTGTTTACTATGAGAAATAGTTCCTGAGGATAAGTGAGATATCCGGCTTGTCTGCTCCAGTGATCATACACGGGACAGTAGCACTGCAGTAATGGCGGTGCATGCTGATGTCGGCCTCTGCAGATCTGATATCAAACAGCTGTGATGCTCACACGATGTGGATGCAAACATAATAAATCAAACAATGACTTTATTATTTGGATTGTGTCTGTGGAAGATCACAGCAGAACATCTGTTCTCATCCAGGCTGGGATTTGATGTTTTATTTGGCTGCTAATTTGAGGGATTAGGACCTGATAAGAATAAAATATAAGAGTTGTATTTTGGGGGAAAATAGTCTGATGTTGGGATCGTGGATTTGCTTTTTGGTATGACACCAGGTTTTGAATTATGGGTGAACTACCGGGAGCTCGGCCCACATGAAACACAAACAGTTCATTTGGAGCAAGATGCTCTTCATGCTCCAGTGTGAACCAAAAGTTAACTGGTTCGGTTCTCTTCCAGTGTGAAAGCAAATGAGCTTCCAGTGAAGCAGAGAAGGGAAGTGACGTAGATCCACATGGTGGTTATCTGGCTGCTTCTCCTGCAGCATTAAGCTTTCACTCCCCAGCATCGAGTGTTAACACACAATAGTTCTATACAGTAGAGACTATTTTGCATTGATTCCTTCAGTGGCCATCCACCCTAATGGTGCTGCACTATGATTACTGGATTAACAAATCACTCCAGTCTGATGAGATTAAATTAGGCTAAAAACACAGATGTATCTTATTATTTGTATGGTGATACTAGTGTGTTTCTGAGCTGAGCAGTCTGTTCAATCCATGCTGTGTACTAAAATATATGCATGTGCATGTGACAATAATAGGCACCTTCTCCACCCCTAGAAGCCCAGTTAAACAACACAATACAGAAATCAGTGTTATAATGATAACTTTTACTTTATTAATCCCATTTAGGCAGTTTAGCTCTGCCTTTGACGTCTAAATGTTTTCATCTCTTGATATTGCTCTAGATGTGTCGAAGTATAGCTCTAGATGAGAGCAGTGGGATGTCATATTTCAATGTTAGGGGGTCTGTTGGGAGGGATTAAGGACATTGCTCCACAGTGGTTGACTTCAAATCTGGGTTCTCTAAACCGAAGCCCAGCTTTGTAACCACATTTTCGGGTACTTTACAGACACATCAGTTCGAGCCATTTTCTAACAGCCTAAGGAAAACCAGTGCACTACATCAAATCTTGACTTCGATCGAATCTCCCATCGTGAGCATGCACGAGGCAACAGTGGAAAGGAAAACCTCTGGCAGAACCCGGCTCAGGAAGGGCAGCCTTGACTGGTTGTGGTGGAGAGGACAGGAGAGGAAGAGTAACATGCACTGCAACTTTTATCCAGGAAGACCTGCAGAAAAAGGAGTAAAATGTTATCAATGTCAATACTGTTAAATATAAAAACATGTAGGAAAAGAGCTGCTTCTTTTACTGAAAAGGAAAGGAAGTAAAAAGGAAGTGGTCAATGCATCACGTCTCCATTGCTGCATAACTAATGGATGGCTACACTATCCCTACTATAAGATTAGTTAAAATGGAAGGTCTTAAGTTTGATCTTAACAATATGAGGGTGTCTGCCTCATAAAAGAGAGGCATCCAATCTTGAAGTAACAAAGGCAGGGACTAGCTTTTCTGCATCACTCTGAGACAGGATGTCCCTAATTTTTACAATATTACGCAGGTGGAAGAAAGCGGATCTAGAAACTTGTTTTAAATGCGAGCTAAAGGACAAATCCTGATTAAGAATAACTCCAATGTTTCTCACTGTGGTACTGGAAGCTGAATCAATGCCATCCAGATTAACTACACAGCTAGACAATTTTGTTTAGAGTTTTTCAGGCACAAAGACAACAGCTTCATAATCGTCTTAGAAATTGTAAAGATTAAATATGACACACACAGAGCTGGCTTAAAACTTCAGCACAGTGTCATCCACTGAGACAGCTAGTTCCTTCATGGCAGGGGTGTCCATAGATGGTCCTGTAGGTTTTATTATGTTCTTGCTCCAGCACACCTGACTCAAATGAAATGGGTAAAAAAAGCCTGTGAAGTTCTGAAAAACGACTCATTAATTTGAGGGAAAAATGGAAAACCTGCAGAATTATGGCCCTCGGGGACCCGAGCTGGACACCTCTGTTTTATGGGGAAGTTTGGTTATAGCAGAAAACCGTCAAAACACATAAAACTGCCAACATGGAATAAGTTTTATACTCAGATATCTGCCCTGCCTTTCTCTCCATTACAAGCTCTCAGTTGTTTTATCCTTTGTATAAAATGCTTTCATCTGTCTCTCCTCACTTCCCAGATAATTAATCTTTTCCTTTTATGTCTATTGTTTCACTTACAGGATGATATAAGATTAGATGGACATTATTGAGCCCCTCAGGGAAGTCTGCTTTCCAGCTGCTCACAGCGCAGCCCAGTAACTGTGACAACGATAGTGGGAAAATTAAAATGATAATAGCAGCACAGTCAACAAACCCGGTAAAATACAGGAAAGGGAGATGAAAGCGTTTGATGGCAATGGGGACAGATGGCAGCTAATAAAGTCAAATGTTTTCAGACCGTTTATCTGATCCCAGCAAACCAACAGCATCCATCTTGTTATTTAGGATTCAGGAAATGTTCTTAGTTCTACTTCTGGGATTTTTTATTAGCTTTTGCTCCACCACGATTTCATTCATTAGTGTCCTCCTGAATTCCTTTATGAAAACCTTCATTTAATGTTTTATGCTTGTTTATCTTATGCTGGGAAAGTGACCTTTGGTTGGTGGAGGCAGGGAGGACTTCCTCCCATATTTTTCTATCTCATCACCTACACGTCTGACATGAGAGGGAAGCCCTGCCTTTCCTTCCCTGGCTGTTTATGGACCAGGATCATGGCAGCATCAGGGGTGTCTGTGTTTATTTCAGTACCTTTGTACTTGTGCTGTGTGACCTCAGAACTCAGGGTCAGGGTGAAAGAGACAGAGCTGTATTCAGGTCCCCTCCATGATGCTTTGTAATTGGAGGATTTGAGTACTTTGTACAACAAAGACCACTTAGCTGAGGTTGGAGCAGAGAATGGGGACATTTGGCAGCCTGATGCTTATTTCCTGCTATGGTTAAAGCCAAATTGTTGCTAATCTTATTCTCTTTTCCTGCCATATTTATTTTGGTGGTTCTTCAGACTAAAATACATCCCAGTGAGGTAGCTGCATGCAGCACATTCCTACCAGAGCCTACAGCCGCTAATGACAGCATCAATCAATAAGGTCTTCCTTTCCAGTTTCCACAGGGTCGTACTCAGACAAGGTGGTTGATCTTTTACTCCTCTGTCCCTTCCTGACGTCAACCTTTATTTTAAAAAGGAAGCTGACAGATAAGAGCAGTCAGAGAGTATCAGACCAGGTTAGTTCATGTGAAGTTCAAAGTAAAGAGAAATGAACAACAAACAGCATTAAAAACCGCTCCACCACACCCCAAAGCTGTTACAGGATGTAGATCTGGTGACTGTGGAGACCACTGGAGTACAGCGAACTCATTGTTATGATGAAGGAAGCAGTTGGAGATGATGTGAGCTTTGTGACATGGTGCATCATCCTGCTGGAAGTCCATGTCCATCAGAAGATGCTACACTATGGAAGACACCAGGTAGGATGTAGTGGTTAAACAATGCCATGTTGGTACAAAAAGAGTCAAAGTTGACAAGTTAAACGTCCATATTTCATGACGTTTATACCTAATTCTGATCTTTTTATCTGAATGTGGGTCTGAAATGGAGAGTTTATCAACTCAGGCAACGTTTTTGTCCATTTAATGCCTTACAGCATTGTAGCAACTTTATGTCTACTTGTTAGCTGCATCTAATATTTCAGCACAACAGTTTCTTAATTTGCCCCGGTGCTCACACACAACACTTAACAAGAAATGTAGAGAGAGAAATTTTCTCTGTTAATTCCTTGTTTCTCTGCGCTGCCAGGCTGAGGACTGTAGCATCCAGCATGACGGACACACAGCGCAGCAGGGCTGTAAATTCCAGATTAAACATGAAGGAAGGCTTTCAAGAGTCACACTTTCGGATGTCTTCAACCTGAGCTGCACAGATTTCAGAAAGCTGTTAAACCATGACTGATTGCAGGATGAACTTCTCTCTTTTTGCTGAAAATGCTCCACTTTAATCCCCACAGGTTAATTCCTCTCAGTCAGTTTTTTATCTGTTTAATTTAATCAAAATAGCAAATAATATATATTTAATCTTTATGTGTCCCTTTTTAATGTTTGCCTGAGTGAAGGAGCCAAATCATCTGGTAACTGAATCTGAATGAAGTGAAAGCAGGCTCCTCAGGAGCAGGAAAACACCCTCACCAGCCAGCTCTCATTGCCTAAAATGTTTTGTATTTAACATTAATCTGCTAAGGATTTTACAATGCTAAACGTAACTTAACGCATCTTCACAAACAAAAGTGTGTTTGTTCTTCCTCATATATTGTGGTGTAGATGCCCATCATAATTAAAGTCAGATGGAGTCCATTTGGTAATCCGGCATGGGTTAACCCAGGCCTGTGTGACAAACCCATCAGCAAAGTGTTCAGAGCTGGTTCCCAGCATAGGAGCCCTTTGAAAAGTCCTCCTCCAACCCACACTCAGGTGGCATCATTAACAGACAGCTGGAAAAATTATCTGACTGTTTATTTTTTGTCTCCTGGCCCCAGTTTTCCCCATACGTTCAGGACTAATGCTAGATAATGAGCTAACCTTATTTTAAATTGCTTTAGAAAGTTATCAAAGCACTTCTCAGTCTTTTGTCCAAAAGGTCTGTGGAAGTTTTTGATCCACTGTGGTCAGTAGGTGAAAGCGAAATGCTCTTTTATTTCAGAAGAGCAGACAGAAGCCAAAATCCTGGTTTTCCTATTTTCACCTCAACACTTTAGAAGCATTTTATCCTTTAAAAAGATATTTTAATGATTCAAGAAAAGGATCGCATTCAAATAGAAACTACACACACACACACATATATATATATATATACCGGTATATATATAGGTATATAAAGATAATATAAAAGGCCTTTAAAGGACATTAAATATTATTATCTACAGTAGCAGTAATCGTATGACTATTTGTAATGACATGTATAAATATTTGTTATTAATACTGATGTTGTTGTACTATTATACCTTACTTTCCCTAATCTCCTTCTTCCTCTCCTCCTCCTTATTCTTCTCCCATAACCTCAGCTTTCTGAATCAGCTCCATCCAGATTCGTCATGCAGGGAAAGATACTGATGATGAATACAACACACATGGCATTCCACATGCAACTTTTCTTTACTTTACTGCTAAACTACAGTATAAAGTGTGCTGGATGGCTCTTCATCTCATCTAGACCTGCAAACAGATTGCTTTACCACAAGACTGTACTCAGCTTAAACGAAGCTGCAAAGCTGCAATGTTATGGTAGATGTAAGGGTGAAGCTCGCTGCAGCTCGGAGGCCTCACTGATCCCGTTAGTCAATTTGGAATATTATGTCAGTTTGGAGTATAAAATGTCCTAACATCTTCTAATGATTCCACTGCAAATGAGAAATGGTGATATATGGTGAGATAAAAAAACAGACCACAGGCAGGATTTGTGGCATGACATCCATTCAATAGCGACTGCAGATACATTTATGATCTGTGAAGTCACAGCCTAACATCACAACCTCCAGTTTCTCCAGTGTTTATTTGACAGGATGAAGATGAGTGTTCTGAAGACAGCAGCAGCCTGTTATACGGATTAATTCTGTGTAGAACAACAATAACAAGACTGTACATACAAATCCAGCTGGAGTAACTGCAGACAGATTAACACAGAAAGTTTTATGTAGGATGGGACATTCATTTTACAAAATAAGCTTTGCAATTCAAACCAAGAAGAGTTTTGAGAAGAAAGAAGACATTTTAATTCCCAAGTCCGGTACATGAGAGATCCAGCACACTGAATGGAATGAATTCACCAGGCCTCTGCATGCAGATGTGGGATTTCAACCATTTGTTTCAGGTGTGTGGGAGAAAGGGTGCATGCAAAAGTTGCAGATTTAGGAGGACTATTCTTCTAGAAAGATATACTCGTATTGGTCCAGTAAGCTAAATCCATCCATCATTCCTTTTTCTGTACCGCTTATTACAATGAAGGGTTGCGGGTAGCTGGAACCTATCCCATTCACTGGGCGGGGTGCAGCCTGGACAGGTCACCAGTCCAACACAGAGAGACAAACAACCACACACACACACACATTCACTGTAACTTAAGTCAATAGTTTGATGACTGGAGTAAAACTGACACTAAACAACTCTGACAACCTGTAAAAATATAATTCCACATGCATGTAACAGCACCTGTGCTCCAGGGGTGTGTATCTGGCTTCTCTGCCTGTAGGGCTGGGGGAGGGGTCGCATTCTGGCGCTTGGCCCTGGGCCGGCACTCTGACTGCCCTGGGTGGCCGGTGCCCGGCGAGGTCGGTGATTTCTGGCTTGGGCCCGCTCCCCCTGACTGTGGGGGGCTCTGACTGAGACCTACTTCTTCCACCTGGACGAATGCTGGGTTTGACCCAAGGTGGGGTGGCTGGTATCCTTGTTCTGGGATGGCTCCTGGTTGCCCTGATCTCAAGAGGTCCTGACCTGCTTCTGACTTTTGGGTAGAGGGGGTCGCTGTAGCATGATCACCTTTCTGTGAACACCCCGTACATTTGACATGATGACACGGTCACTGAGCTATTTATTAGTTTTATTCACCTAGGTTAAATATGTTTTGCTTGTCTCCATCTGATCTAAATTGCTGCAGTGGGTCTTCTGATGAGCATTATCATCAGAGCGCTGGCTTCATGTTAAATCTAAAAGATAAAGTAATCTTTTTCTCCTCACAAAGCTGTCAGTGTTGCATTTCAAAGACCTCAGTTCCACATTTTCCCACCAGAGCACTTTACTCTCAGACTGTAGGCTTTTAGCGGTTCCCAGAGGTTCTAAAAGTGGAACGGGAGGCAGAACTTTCAGTTCAGTGAGGAACCAGCTCCCAGGTGGCTTCAGGAACCCTCTCTACCTTACATGCCATTTTCTAACTTTCCTTTAACATAAATTTGAAATTCAGGTCTGGCTTGGTGACCCTTATCCATCCACTAATGTTTCTCTGCCAGGAGATTAGCGTATTGCTGCTATCAAGCTACAAACATGGCGGAACAAGGTGGAATTAAACTTCCTGTGACCTGGAGGGGGGCGGGGCCTGACATGCCTCATTCACATTTAAAGACGAGTAACTCTGAAGACACACCTCAAAAGGTTATAAGGTGTGTGTGGAGCGAGAATAAGCAGGAATTCAGACCAAAGCACTGTGGTTCTACTTTACACAATGGCGGAGGGGTGGGGTGGCTGGGGGTGGCAGTGGCCACCCTGCGCTAAATCCTGGCCACCCTATTGGCCACCC
>JBAMHV010000017.1:681648-697300 GCA_037177535.1 Pseudomugil gertrudae | reverse complement strand
TATGTGAGTGTGTGTATGTGTAGGTGAGTGCTGGGGGTTGAATGGGACACGATTTTTGAGGGTGAATTGGGTGGTGATGGTGGGATACATGCGAATAGAAAAGAAAAACTTCCTAAATGTTCATTGTGCGGGGATGAAAACCGCCTTGCTAGTGGGTGGAAAACAGTGCTGGGAAAGTAAACAATGTGTGGAAGTAAAACCAACACACTACATGAAGGATGGTGAATTAAAAAATAAATCAGGAAGAGACAAAAACAGAAACTCAAAACCCTGGCGGAGGAAAGTTTCAGTAAGATGAATCCACATTTACAGCCTCCATGAATTTTGCTTCAGCAGGATTTTCAACACGGGAGTTCAAAATACATGATGTAATAATAAAGTAATAAAGGAGCCCGTCACCCAGTGCAGCAGTGTCACTCACTGGTGGGATTTAAATAGCTCCTGAACGAGGCAGAGCTGCGTGGCTGAGAGTTCAGGCTGTTCATACTTGTTGGTTTGTTTTCTTTCCGGGAGGAGAAAACAGTGACGAGGAGAAAATGAGTGAGAAAGCTGCAGATTAAGATCTCAGTATCAGTCCAGCTGCTGAACTGGGACGTGACTGTTTCTGAGCCAAAACCCAGGATGGGTCTGAGTTTCCTCTCAGACATGAAATAACCTGAAAGCTGGAAGACATGCTGGAGATGTTTTCAGGCCAGATTGTAGCATCTGCTGTCAATATTAACCCAGTGCAACCACAGTGTCAGCCTCCAAAACTCTGGAAACGCTTTGCACTGTTTAAAACCCGTTTGATTAGTTTGGAAGTGACAGTAAAGGCACATTTTGTGGAGTAATGGAGGATGGAGAGGTTGGCGGCAAGCAGATGGTGCACAGAAATAAACTTTAATCAACTCTCTAACCACCAATGTAGTAGCAAAAGTCAATGAAATCCAAATATGAAGGTAACCACCGAGAGCGGGGCCGATGGGATAACTCAGCAGAAAATAAATGAAACTGCCAAATAAATCAACAATAAAACTTACGAAAAGATATAAAAACAAAAACAAAAACAAACTGTAGCATTAAGAAACTAATAAAACAGAACCAAACCAAAGCGTGGAACCTGTAGTTATGTTCTGTACTGAAACATGACCCAGACGGCCGTGCTGGCAAACCAAACTCTCCAACCTCCTGAGTTACTGCCTGGAACATGAAAACCATTATGCTACTGTTTCTGGAGTGGAAAAAATATTTACTGTAAGATGAAATTTCTGTTGTTATGGTAGTTTACATGTGACATTTATAAACTGTCCTACGTTTATTTGGGAGGCTTTAAAAAAACATTAATTTTGCAGGTTTTCACTTTCATGGGACCTGAAACATTAAAGAGCTACACATGTCTGCAGAAAGCCGCTCTCTTTTTAACCCAGAATGAAGCGTTATCTTTAACTGTGTGCCGGAGGGGTAGGTGGTGATCCGGGGCGGCATCTGACCTGATCTGTCATGGACTGTGAGTCAGCTGGTGGAGGCATGAAGTCTACAGGTAGCTGTGTCAGAAGGGGACATTTCACTTCTGCAGGTTTAGGTAAAAAAAGTCAGCTATGCTGCTTTCCTTTCCTGTTTTCACATAATCATGAAAACCAATTAGATGTCACATGATGATGATGACACTGTTGCCAGTGTTAGCAATGATGCTATTGTGAGATTTGACTTGTTTAACGGATGTTCTTGAGTTTGATTATATTCATTATGTTTCTATTATAGATTTTATTTAATATTATTCCAATTAGAAACATTTTAATTTGCAGTCAGAATATTTTTGTAATTTTCTTATTAATAAGACATAGTAATAGTTATTAGAACATTTTTAAAGTATTTGGGTTCATAAGTTTTATTCATATTTCTTGTTGCCACTATACTAAAAATCCTGTGGTTTTCCTTTAAGTGCTAAAAACTAATGATCTCATATCAGCAGGAATAATTCTGTCATAATTTGATAATTAAATAGAAAATATTTATTATTATGAAGTTTCTTCACTATCTCTAAAATTGTATCTAACTATTTACTTATTTTAAATGAACTGATTTAATCTTGTTAGTTTTCTTATCTACACATTTATAATGTTTTAATTAGTGGTGGGACTTGATTAAAATAATCTAATCAATTAGAGCCGTTATGATTGTTGTAACTGCAAAATTATCTGCCCCCAAAAAACAACCTTTTAAAATCTAAATACATTTTAATAATGACAAATCCTGTAATAGACACAGACATTAATATTAAACTCTAGTAATGTCGAGGAAAGTGCATTTAATATATCATTTATTTGCATTACAACAGTAGAAATGAGACTGAAAAATCTCCTGTCCAAAACTAAACAGACTTAAAGTTAAACTGTCCTTTCACCTCCAGCTTTGGTCTACAGCTTGTTAAAATACTTCATGCATGATTTTAGTCTACACGCTTTGTTAAAATGTGCCAGTAAAGCAGGTTTGGTCACTCAGGGGCAACTTTGTGTGCTCTGTTTGGTCATGGAGCAGATGTGACCGCCTCTTGCTCTGACTGCAGCTTGAAGCTGGATGCTGCATGAGGACCAAGCTTCTTGTGTGCTTCTTTGGATGGAGGAAATGTTTGTGTAGCAGATGCTGCTGCAGAGTAAAATCACACTTTCACATCAGTCACAAATATAACAGAATTATTCACTAGCCTTGTTCATATGCATTTTTCTTTAATTATAGTAGAGGGGTCTGAAAAATAGCTAAATGAAGCTAAACTAAGTAACAAGCAGAGGTCTACTTTATGCATCCGTGTACAGGTGGTGCAAATGTTCCTGTTCTGTAATTAAATGTGTTTATTTTTATCGACACATTAGTGTTCTTATTTACTTATAATTAACCTATTATTATTTCACTCTTGATTTTTACTTTTTGGTCAATTTAAATTTTTTTACTAATTTAATTGTACTTTTAGTCTGATTATTAGCTAATTAAATAATAAAATGTATAATTTGCTGTCTTACTGACTTCTACTAGCATATCTGTTCGTTCAATTTTTATTCTGATTTAATTTTATTTTATATAACACATTTTAAAAGCATCTATGTTATCTGCCTCATTACTTAATGATCTAGGATTTTCCATATCTTCATGTTTTTTGCTCTAAATATGATGACCCATAGTTTTCTGTGTTTGTTTATGACCCTCTGAATGATATAAATGTTTCGTACAGTTTAATTATTTGTTTTTAACCCAGGGTTATTGGTTTTGGTTAGTTTGTTTGGGATTTGCGTTTAAAGAGTTTTCAGTTTTGTATAAAAGCACAGTGAATTATGATAATGAGATAAATTATTAAGTCTATATATTAAAATCTGCCTGAAACTCATAGAAGCTCCAACTGCAGTTTTTTTTTCTATTCTTTGGTTAAAACTGTGGTAAACCTTCTGCTCTTCTGATGCTTCATTCAGACTTTACTATTAAAATCATTTCAATGTTACTATGGAGTTTAGTATCTCTGTTAGCATTATTAGCATTAGCATTACATTTTGCATCCTATTTGGAATAAACGAAAATGTATTTAAAATTATTATGTGATTTTTAAAAAGACATTAATAAACAAATATTTCTTTAAGAAATACAAACATGTTTCACGGAATGAAGAAAAGGCTTTGATGAATCTGTTTTGATGAGGAGCTAACAGAGTCCTGCTTAACACATATTAACAATGCCCCTATTAGACAGATTTTATTCTTCATAGCAGGAAACAAACTTTAATAAAATCTAAAAAATTCTCATGTGGTTTGTTATTTAACACAGTTAAAGATAAAACTTATAATAAAATATTTGGATTTTGTTTGTGAATGTGAAAAAAGTCATTGAAATATTAAAACAGCACGTGCACACACACACACACACACACACACACACACGCGCACACACACTTACCTGTTTATCTCACAGAATTTTCTTAATGAAAAAATTTACAGGATATCAAACCATCACTGGATCTTTGCCTTTGCTTCTCTAAACATGTTAGTTTCTAAGCTTTAGTTAACACCACCTACTGTAAGCGAGAAACTTCGCCCGCGTAACACCGGCTTCCATAACTGGGTGCTTGTTTATGAGTGTGTCAGGCTGATGGATGGACAGTTGCACCCCCACACCATCACATACTAGTGTTGGGTTTCAAAGGCTCTGTCAGCATACCGGACTCTTCTGTGGGCAGCTCTTTGAAGCCCATATCTGGTGTGGTAGGTATGAAAACATGACCACACATTAGCACATATATGCTAACACAGATGATAGAAATGAAACTTATTCATGTTCGTGGTAGGAATCCAGTAAATATGTAAATGATGCAGCAAACTTTCAGAAACTGCTGGTCGTGTTTTAGTGGGATTTTTAGGAATAGAGCATGTCAGCAAATTCCACAACATGGAACGCAGGTTCCCCAGTGTTCCCAGTTCATAGTGTGGTACCAGGTTCTATCTAGATTCCAGAACAGCAGAGCTGTGGAGATATAAGACTCATTCTCAGGCTTGTTCATGGATGTATTTTAGAAGCAGGCTGTAAAAGGCTTGTGAGGATGTTGAGGTAAGTCCTGAATTAGCCTGAAATCTATTCTGGTGATATGTGAATATGGAGTAGCAGGAAACAGGAATTAATATCTGTGCCGGGGTCTGATAAGGTATACAGAAATGTTAATGACTGTTTGGTTTTGGATAAAGAAAATGTGTGTTTTTGTTAACTCTTAAGGAGACCTGTCAGGCAATTTTCTTTTAGCCCTAAAATACATGTTTTTGTGCATCTCTAAGTGTTTAGAATACAGATAATGTACATTTATTCCTTTCTGATGCTGCACATATATCTTTATATTCTTCATGGTCATATTTTTCAGTCTGTTTAATTTCTCTATTTTTCATAATGTTTTTTTTTTTTATCTACGTCACAGTATTTGCTGCGGGTTTGCCAAATAAGGTCGTGGATACTTCCAGGTGATCAAATGTGTGAATCTGATGTTGACATTTATAGTACATTTATATTAAACTAACCAATAAAATGTTTCTCTTAGATTTACATAAAAAGCCATACTGTCTTCTTCTGTTTATTGTATATAAAAAAGTTTTTTTTCTGTCTTACACAAAAGAACCATTTTATATAAAATGTTTCTCTGCCGGGAGATTAGCGTATCGCCGCAATCAAGCTACAAACATGGTGGAACAGGGTAGAGTTGAACAGAACAGGGTTATAAGATGTGTGTGGAGTGAGACAAAACAGGAATTCAGACCAAAGGTTCTACTTCATACAGACAATAAATGAATGATTTACATGTTAAAAGGAAGGATTTAAAAGCATCATCTTCTCTAAATCAAATGTTGGTTCTTCTTATTTGGGCTAATCATTATCATTTGGCTCAAACTGATGTGCCTGTAACATGTCCTGAGGTGACCTTGGTGTAAAGTGGCGCTATCATAAAGCAGAATTGAATGCTGCTGTCCAGGTTGGCTGTCAGTAGCAGATATCAGGTCATTCAGACTCGCCACTAAAACACTTTTCATCTACAAAACAGTAAAACATCAAAGACCATTTTTGTGTTTTATTACAAATTAAAATTTTGACTTTTGAGATTTAAAAAACATTTTTTTCAAATGTAAATATTATAATTAATTATTCCATTTTCTTCATTTGGTGTTTGTGTCTTTAAAATTTTTAATGCTGCAGGTATGTAACTTTTTCATTCAATAAATAAATGAATACACAAACTAACAAACTGAACATTGTTGCTCACTCACCACTTATATTTTTAGCAAATAAATAAGGATTCCTACACTCGGCTCATCCATGATCATTAGTTACATGCATACAGCTCTAGTGTTTATTTAAAGAAACCAATATGGTCTACCTAAAAGACAGAGCTCTTTACCAGGCCTGAATCTTTCATTGTACTTCCTGTAGTCAGCATTATTTCATGAGCAAAACTGGCTCTTCATAACATGCGCGTTATCCAGAGGTTGTTTATAAAAAGTGAACCTAACCTTACAGATTTTATTTAGTGTGTTAACAGATATGAGGAGGTGTGGATGCACATGCAGGATGAAGACAGAGGATGCAGGTAGAATGCACAAAACTATGAGAACCAAGACTAAGCAGACATTAACACACGGCGCAAGGAAAACAACTCTGAAGCAAAACCAGGACTAATGAACCAGCAACTGACCAGAAAACCAAGAAACAAAACGAGACACTGATGAACAAAATAAGTAAATAAACCAGGTGAACTAATTAACAGGAATTAAGCTGAAACAATACAAGGAAAAACCAAAACAGGAAGCTAAACACACAACACAACAAGTCCAAATCATGACACAGTGTTTGGTTGTAATGCAGTTTATATTTACTGAGAAGTTGAAGAATGACCCTGCTGACCTTTACGTTGACATCAACAGAATAAACCTATAAAACTCTTAATGTCTTAAAGTATATCAACAGCAGTTTTCCAGCTTTTATAACCCGTCCATGAGGTTTACAATGCAGCCACAACTGTAATGTTTATTCAGACCCAATTCACAATGAATCATCCATGATTACTCCATAATTTATAACATTTTCCGTATAAAACAAGACCATTATCTGTACTGTGTTGCTAAGCAATCTCCATTTAGATCTCTAAATGATGACAAACTTCTTGTCAGACTTTCCACCAATCAGAAAGCTTAAATTGATGGTACTGTCCAATCAGGAGCCGAACATCAACGTGTGTAGAAAGTTTCTTGTGTGCCTGAAAAGAAGAAAAATAATGATCCTCTACTGGTGGAAAAAACCCAGATGTTTTTATGCACAGTGGCACCAAGAAGCAGTTAAGTTGGATCGTAGGTAAATGAGGAAAAAGTGTAAATATGCAAACTGTTTTTGTTGTGTGTTTGTTTCAGTGCCAATCATTTTTCTACTGAAAGCCATGACTTTAGAGAATGATCTGCAGGTGAGAAAAGGTTTGGTCACTGTTGATCTGACTATTATTTTATAGTATTAAGTTTTGTTTTCCTGTTTTGGTTGGTTTGTATGGCGCTATATCTATTTATACATGCATTTTCTATAGTTTTAGCCTCATAACCTGAAAACTGAGGCTGTACTGAAAACATTGTGTCTGGATTTAAAGCTGCAACGTCCACAGGCACCTTTACATTTACCGGATTAAAAAAATGTGATTAAATTGAATTTGATTTAAATGCCATTTTTGATCATGCAGGCTAAAGTTTGAGGTCTTGATTGGCATGATATGAAGTGGGTTTCCACTTGGTTCGGTCTAAGCCTCCTGTCCTCAGCCTGATCATGTTCCCCTCTCCCCACGGCCCTGATGAAGGGCTGGTATTGCGGTTTTGTAAAACGTGGCATGACACATCATATGCTTCCATCCTTATGCTTAAGCCTCTGCCTTACAAACAGTTCCCCTTTGGTGTTGCTCTAAAAACATCCCTCTACCTCACCTGTGGTTGCTGTGGGTCTTAGTTGTCCTTGATTTATGGATACAACTGTGTGTTGGTGATACAGACACCTGTTCTTTCCTCATCAGTGCTTCCTTCCTGCACTGAAAAGCTCCAGTGCTAACCTGGGCTGGAATGTCACCTTGTCAGCCTCAGGGTCAAGAGGGCACTATTATTCTGCAAAGACTCAGAAGGCTGAATATCACCTGTTTGTTTTGATTATTTTTTAATGCATAATGGTTTATTATATCATTATTGCTAATGATCAGGTCCTGAAATAACACAAAAGGCTTATATAATGCATGACATACTCTTCTATAGTTTGTCACATTAGAAACCTTATTTATTAAAGATGTTTTCTATTATATGCATTGATAAAGGCAATATATCTGCAAAAATAAAATACTGGAGAGGCACAGAGGTGAGGCGGAGATGGTTGGACCTAATGGCAGGCAGGAGACGGAAGGGAGACGAAATGCAGAGTAATGAAATTTTAATGATAAGCAGAAGAACCAATACATGGAATAAAGGACACGAACAAAGCAGACTAACACAAACCAGTGCAGACTAATGAACCGCACTGAGAACAGAAACCCGGACTATAAATACACAGAAAGCAAACTAGACACAGGTGAGATGAATGATCTAAATGAAACCAGGTGAAACTAATAAACGTGAAGTAAAAAAGCTAAACAGAAACACATGAAACCAAAACAGGAAACAATACCAAATAAAACAGGAAACCCAAACACACCAAACTCAAACTGTGATACTTGGGTCGTCTAATAAAATAATAGATAGCTAAATAATTCAACCTTTTAATATAGTTATTTATTTACAATCATATAATACATAATTAAGACATTAAAAATGTAATTTTAAGAAATAATGTGATTAACACAAAAAGAAATGATAAATGACTCATACAAAGATCACGCATCATCAAATGTAAATAACAATGAAATCAAAAGATAAAAAGGTTTAAATGAAAAATTTCAGAAGTTTGTAGTAAATTTGTGCTGAGTCATCAAGAGGATTATTAGAAACAGAAGGATGATAAATCTATAGTTTATTTCAAAACAAATTCATGCATTAAAGCCTCATTAGAGCCTTTTCTTTATTTCTCAACGCTTGTATGTTACACTAAACAAGATTTAATGAGCAAAGTGTAGTCCTGTTGTTCTCATCAGTAATTTAAAGAGACTAATTATATGCTTGTCCTCTGCCTCTGCACAATAATGATACAGTGTTTTCTGGCAGCCTGTCACAGTCATTGTGTTTCCTCGTTACCTAAAAAGTAAATCAGCTATCACAATTTACCCTAACTAGTTACACTAAAAGTGAATGTTATCATCATCCCTCTGTGAAACGTTTGCAGAGCAGACTACATATCTGAATAAATTTGGTATGGTGTATCCATGTATCCCATGTATGCTAACTCCCTCCCCCTCTTTTTCCCACATTTTGAAGTTATATTTGAACTCCATTGGACTTTCTGCTGCTTTGTTGACCTATGGCTGCTCCTGTGTAGATATTATTATGCATTTAGGCTCACTAATGGTGGAAAGTTTGACAGGAAGTGGCTAAAATGATGACTTCAAGGTCAAGCTCAGATACATTGTGAACGGTAGTGGGTTCCCAGTGTCTTGTAACTCACCAAAAACTTATTCTGGTAAAGACTGACTGCTACAGTTTGGTTGAAAAAACAATTTAGTGTGGTATGCTCTGGTTACAACGATATTTCCTGTACTTAGGTGATGAAAAATTGAGTTATTGTGGATCATTCATCGTGGATTTCCCATCATGGAGTCTGAATAAACATTGCATTTTGTGGCAGGATTGTGAACCTCCTGAATGGGACAAAACCGTTTTTGATCACTTAAAGGGTAAGCTACCTTTCACTATTGATTCCAATTATACATCACTGTTTCTGTGACAGTGCTAATGATATAAACAAAAGTGCTAAGATCTTGAGGAGTTTCAAGGTTATAAAGGTTAAAAGCAGTCTGGGGTTACTACTTAAACAAACACAACTATCAAGTTACCTGCTAGAAAGACCACTTTTATTCATGAGTTGAGTCCAACTTTAGAAAATTGAACCGTTTTAGGCAGAAAACAGCATCTCTCCTCGCTTTTCTGAGCCAAAGTTAAAAACTGCTAATGGAAAAGTTTAACTCTAAGGGGATCATTGTCGTCTTTAAAAAGCTGAAGATTATTTTTGGTCCAGCCTTTACTGCTGAGTATGTGTACCAAACCATGACATTGGTTGTATAGAGAGTAGTCAGCCCTTATCAGATGGTCCAATGTACCCCAAACATGGTTGAAAAACAGATACCTGGAGAAACATCAGACATCTCTGTGCAGAAGAGCACAGTCCTAGGAACAGTTAAGATACTGCGTAGGATCTTCAAGCTCCCAGGACTCTGATACCCAAGCTTGAGATAAACAGCCACCCATTCTATATATGTAGATAGATGGATGGATGGATGGATGGATGGATGGATGGATGGATGGATGGATAGATAGATAGATAGATAGACTCTTTATCTGTTAGCCTATCAATTTTTGAGGCAAAATTAGTGTATTCAGTATTGTGCTTAGAGATTTACTTACTGTGAAGTATTGTCAGTTTTCCTGTCAGTCACATTTTACTGTGTGCAAATTTGAGACTGCCTATTGATCCAAATGCACCTGTTTGTTTATGTTTATTAGATTTTTACATAAAAACAAACATACAGCACAGTGACTAACAGTAATTATTGGTTCAGTCAGAAGAGTGCGAAAAGTTAACTTGACTCAAAAGCACTTGTTTCAAAGATCATTTAAACTGAGTTTGAGAAATGTCCATAAGACATGTTGGCAGGTGATTATTAGATCCTCTGTATAATACATTGAACTGAGACAGAGCAAAAGGAGCGCTGGCATGACTGCTGGCCCGAGTTACATGTCGGTGTGAAATCATTATAGACAGAAGAATATATCATTTAAATGGTCAGGCAATTAGTTTTTTTATGGATTTGTAGCCAAACTGTGTAATTTGCAGTTGGTTAACTTGGTACAGTTTGTTAACACAAAATCATTGCAACATCTGTGTTCATCTGTCACTACTTTGACAATTTTTGGTGTTTATGTAGTGAGTCAGCAGGGAGCTAATAACCTGTGAGAATTTGTAAAGATGGCAGAATGCATGTGATTGTGTTAATAAGGCAAAACTGATGTGGAAAAGGTGAGACATTTATTTATCTTAACCCATTAAGAGTGTTACAAGATCTTGTAATCACTTCTTATTTTAAGCTGCTTAATGACGTGGCATTTTTTCACCACCCAACCAATAAAACTTGCTTTGAAGACACGTTGTACACCTCTGTTTTCTACTCGTTTGATGACACATGACATATATCACATACAGTTTCAAGTTGTTGTTGCTGAGGCTAAGGAAACACACTGCAACTTTTTTTTCCAGGGTTTCACCTCATATGCAAGCAAGCAAGACCATTTTGAAGTCACATTGTGGCTGGTCCAGTAAAGAAAAGACATCAGAGGAATAAAGGGAAAAAAGAAAGATAGGAAGCAGATAAGGAGATCTGACAAAAGTCCAGATGAGACATTCTTTCTAAAGATCCGACCGTGTTGGTCGGATGAAAGATGGATTCGGGATTAGCTGTCAAAAGGGGCGAATCACTGGCCTCATCTGCTAAAGTGCTGTTATGCCTCTTTAAAACTTTGCTCCAACGTGGAAAAACCAGGCTGATTGATTTCATTTTAGAGGAATAACAGCCTGTTTAAACCGTACTGCTTCTACTACCTTTCTGACTTGTCAATCTGGATCACATTTAATTTTATTTGCCTCAATTTGTGTGTTCCTCCTCCCTCTGCAATGATTTCAACAGACACACAGGGTTATAGGAAATCTCATGTGCTATCACAAAAACAGCACCATCATTCCAGATGTTGAAGAGGTTGTAGATAAACACTCGCAGATGACTCATTTATGCCACTGTTTTTAAGAGCTCCAGAGAAAGTTTCTTTATTTAACACTTGCATGAGGTTTTTGTCTCTATGCACATTGACTTTTTTTGTGGCCTCCACCATGACCATTCAATAACCCCAGTAACCTTTTCCTTTTTTGTTGCCTTCCTCACCTCAGAAAAGATCCATCCATCCATTATCTGTAGCACTCATTATATAATGTGTATATTAGTTGTCTCATTTTTCTGATTTGCTGTCTTCAAACCACCCAATTACACCTCAACATGCAATCAACTTAGACAGGTAATATGTATTGATTGATATACAATAAAGCACAGATGTACAAAAAATAACTTAGCTTCCTGGAAGTCTGAAAGGAAAATTCCTCATTACATTTATTTATATATTTATTGATTAAATTAATGACAAATTTAGGTACTTGTGAATATTTAATTAAATTACAATAAATAAAATTGATACATTTTAGTATTTCATGTATTCAGTTATTTAAAAATGGCATCCCTACTCCTCCATATGCATCTTCCTGCCATTTGTACTATACTGTGTTTGCTTAACTAGTCACATGACTACATCACTTCTGGGGATGAGTAAATGCAGAAAAAGGGTTTCCATTAAACTTTTGAGATTTGCTTACTTATCAAAATGTCTGAAAAACCTCATGAGAGCATAAAAACTTTACTGATTGTTTTTCAAAACGTTGTCGTTTCCATTATATGATTTTCATTGCAATATTTCGGCTTTTCACACTTCTAGGCGTATTGAAACACAGCTACTGACATGGACACAAAATCAGTGTCTGGTACACAAGCTCTTATTGTATAAATGCAAAACATATTGTGAAGGGTCCTAAAAAAACCCTCCTTTGTCCAGTATGAGGCTTCAAATGCTGGAGATGTATGGACTGAGTATGGACTGGCGACCTGCCTCCCGCCTGTTGACAGCTGGGATTGGCTCCAGCCCCCCCGTGACCCCGCTCTGGGATCAAGCGGTAGAAAATGGATGGATGGATGGACTGAGTAGATGGAATTTCATAAAGAGTCAGAAACCTCAGGATCAGAGAATATATTATTATTATTATTATCTTAGGCTGATGTACTGGGAGCAAGCTGTTCTGTGGAAGTGAGAGAAGAGGTGAGAATTCTTAAAAATCTTTAACTAAATTAGTGTAGAAAATAAAATACCGTACCAGTGGAAGGAGGTGCCTGCCTTCAATGTAGATTTCCACAATAAGAGCGCAGCTGATGGCGGATGACAACAAGAAGAGTAAACAAAATGGCACACAGGGTAATCAATTCCAATATGGGTGAAGGAATCCAGGAGGTTCAACAACCCTCATCTCACAAGAGATGAACAAGGTAAATCCAGAATCCAATTCCCAGAACAATCCAAGATCCAAAAACCAGGAAGAGCCATGAAAACAGGAAGTCATTGAAAAGACTGGGGCAGACAGGAACAGGAAAGTGAGAGGAGAAAAGGGTCAAACACACAGGTAACAGGTATAACAGGGATGGAATCACAGAGAAACTCTGATGATCTGCCAACCAACTGGGAATGCTGCTTAAATAGAGAGTGGCATCAGTAAATCAGTGCTGAGGGATGCCTTCAGAGACAGCTGGGAAAGACCATGTACATACAAACACCATGACAGATCTGGTGGAGTTATACAAAAATGTAGAACCTGATTAAGTAATATTTTTTAAAGAAAAGTGTTGGTATTAGGATTACTGTGACACCTTAAAATGTTTCAGTTTTGTTCTTCTACCACTAGATACGTTTTCTGATATTTAAGAACATTCATACTTACGTCAGCACTTAAGTCAGCAAGTCAGTCACAACACTGTGTTGAAATGACATGCATTAAATATGCACAAATCTGTGGAAGAGTTGATAGGTGGAGGAAGTGGAACACATAATGAATGTCATCAGAATGCATCAGCAGCACATAACTGTTCCCACACTGCTTTAAAGGCTCTATTCATCATTCCGGCTGGCATACACAGATAAAATGTAATCTGATAGGGCAACAAAACATAGATTTGTGTCAAGCAGTTCACCACAGTTCTACACTGTTAGGTGCAGCTTCTAAATGCAGGGCTGTGGACAGCTTCTTGGAAAATCTTAAAATGTATTACAGCTGAAAACGGTACACTGGTCTAACAGATCATGCAGACTGTTAGATGAAGACGTGTTACAGACGTCCGTGAGATCATTAAATAAAGTAAACAGAAAGACAAACAGTCACAGGATCCAAATTAGGAGACTTTAGAGCACTTATCTGGAACATTAGGAGCAGCACCAGCCCAGTGGGTCAGGATCAGATTGTTCCTCCCAGCAGCATTCAGGCTGCTCACAGCAGACTGCACTTTGAAGACTCTGGATGTCTAACATACCACACATTGAAGACAAGTGCTTGAAGAGGGTGTGAATATCTCCCAGATAAAGAGATGAGAAGAGCAGTTTTTAACTGTCCACTCCTATGTGCTTACTTCTCTGAACTCATCAATAAATAAATAAATAATTTTCTTTGTTACACATACATTCACATATGTGTTTAATATTGTAAGTGTACTTGTGAAACAGACATTTCCCAGATATGAATATTGGTGTCTTTGATTAGACCAGGCATACTGGTCCAAAGAGGTACGAGGCCCATTTAAGGAGCAACACTTAATTGGTTTAATTAATCTCAGTCTTTAATTAATAAACTAAATACCCTTGCAATAACAGCTGAGCCTGATAAAATATGACAGGATTAAAAATATATTTAAAAAGTTCAATTATACTATAAAATCAACACAAAGACACAAATTCATCCATTGGATGTGAGATACATACAATCTCACATCTAATTGATGAATTTGTGTCTTTGTGTTGATTTTATAGTTCAATTATATTCAATAATTGTGAATGTTTTATAACTCATTTGTTTGTATAGTTTTTAATCTTGAATTTCAGCATAATTATGGGCATCTCTATTTGACTGACGGGTAGTATCCGCATTAGGAAAGCAGAGTCTAGCACAAACAGAGCATGCCTTAGCTTCAGCCCAACTACCTCTGTTAGCCAGTTAGCTACCATTAGATACATGTTAGCTCAGTTAGTTCTTAGCTGCAGGCAGCTCAGAGTTTGATAGACGTTAATCATGCCCCGTCCCCTTCAGCTCCACATTTTTGACTATTTTTCTAACTTCCAGGAGCGACGGCACGTGTGACGTTGCCAAGATGGTGATGGTAGGAACTGCCCAACGAGCTTCACTTTTGCAATTCAGAACCCTATCGAGAGGCTCTGCTCATCTTTATACAGTGTATGGGTGAAACCTATAAAAGAAGCCACTAACCAAGAAGTCCACAAACTCCTTATCAGGGTGAAACATCAAAGCAGAGGTGAGAGCGCTTACATTGATGGGTAAGCTGACATGTCATGCTAGTCAGGTCATCTCGAAGTATATTCATGTAGACATGAGAACCTGGCAATGGCACCTCCACAGAAGAAGCTGATTTTTAGACGTCTGCAGTTGGAGAGAGAACAGCCTTCATGATTAAAATCATTGCAGACCATCTGGGCACAGTGATAACAAAAAGGTCATACCTACTTGTTGACTCCCTTTGGCAGGGAACTTTGACAGTGTGCTGTACAGTACCAATAAACGAGGAGGCTTGGCTGCGTGGGTGGTTTGAGAAGATGGGGGGCACGGTTCCTGGGTGGTCATGGTCAGAAAAATTGTAACTGGTGAGGATAGCAATAATAGCGCATGTAAACATATTTACGCTACAGAACTTGAAGATGCAAAGCAGGAGACACGGGGAGACCCGCTAGGTAGATGAAGAAGGCCGGTAGATGGCACAGAAATAGCCATGCTATACAGTAGGTAGAACAGGCAAAGTCAAAGTCAGCTTTATTGTCAATTCCTTTACATGTGAAAAAAGGAATCAAAAATATGCTCCCACTGTCTCGTGGTGAAGGGAAATGTTTGGGGAATGTTGGGAAATGTTGGGAGGACTATCTTGAGTTTAGCATGTCAGGAGCAGTAGTGGGTAAAGGGGATGGAAGAGGGAAGAACAGTAAACCAGAAAGAAAAGGAGGAGAAAATGATCACTGGAAGACAAGCTGTCATGAAATACGACTGAGACTTGGATTTCCGAGCCGCTCTGGAAGGCACCATGTAATCAGCGCGCTTCTGATCCTGATGCGCTTCACCTGTGTGAAGA
>JBAMHV010000017.1:638635-650220 GCA_037177535.1 Pseudomugil gertrudae | reverse complement strand
GGACCAAAACCAAGAAGGAAAACCTCCACCAGGGCCAGAACCAAGAAGAAAAACCTCCATCAGGACCAGAGTCAAGAAGGAAAACCTCCATCAGTACCAGAATCAAGAAAGAAAACCTCCACCTGGACCAAAACCAAGAAGGAAAACCTCCACCAGGGCCAGAACCAAGAAGAAAAACCTCCATCAGGACCAGAGTCAAGACGGAAAACCTCCATCAGAACCAGAATCAAGAAGGAAAACCTCCACCTGGACCAGAACCAAGAAAGAAAACCTCCACCTGGACCAAAACCAAGAAGGAAAACCTCCACCAGGACCAGAATCAAGAAGAAAAACCTCCATCAGGACCAGAGTCAAGAAGGAAAACCTCCATCAGTACCAGAATCAAGAAGTAAAACCTCCATCAGGACCAGAATCAAGAAGGAAAACCTCCATCAGGACAAGAACCATAAAGGAAAACCTCCACCTGGACCAGAACTAAGAAGGAAAACCTCCACCTGGACCAGAACCAAGAAGGAAAACCTCCACCTGGACCAGAACCAAGAAGGAAAACCTCCATCAGTACCAGAATCAAGAAGGAAAGCCTCCATCAGGACCAGCATCAAGAAGGAAAACCTCCATCAGGACCAGAATCAAGAAGGAAAACCTCCATCAGGGCCAGAACCAAGAAAGAAAACCTCCACCTGGACCAAAACCAAGAACGAAAACCTCCACCAGGACCAGAATCAAGAAGAAAAACCTCCATCAGGACCAGAGTCAAGAAGGAAAACCTCCATCAGTACCAGAATCAAGAAGTAAAACCTCCATCAGGACCAGAATCAAGAAGGAAAACCTCCATCAGGACAAGAACCATAAAGGAAAACCTCCACCTGGACCAGAACTAAGAAGGAAAACCTCCACCTGGACCAGAACCAAGAAGGAAAACCTCCACCTGGACCAGAACCAAGAAGGAAAACCTCCATCAGTACCAGAATCAAGAAGGAAAGCCTCCATCAGGACCAGCATCAAGAAGGAAAACCTCCATCAGGACCAGAATCAAGAAGGAAAACCTCCATCAGGGCCAGAACCAAGAAGGAAAACCTCCACCTGGACCAGAACCAAGAAAGAAAACCTCCACCTGGACCAAAACCAAGAAGGAAAACCTCCACCAGGGCCAGAACCGAGAAGGAAAGCCTCCATCAGGACCAGAATCAAGAAGGAAAACCTCCATCAGGACCAGAACCAAGAAGGAAAGCCTCCATCAGGACCAGAACCAGGAAGTAAAACCTCCATCAGGACCAGAACCAAGAAGAAAAACCTCCACCAGGGCCAGAACCAAGAAGGAAAACCTCCACCTGGATCGGAACCAAGAAGAAAAACCTCCACCTGGACCAGAACCAAGAAGAAAAACCTCCACCTGGACCAGAACCAGGAAGGAAAACCTCCATCAGGACCAGAACCAGGAAGGAAATTCATCTTCATGAACCTGCAGCATAAATAATAACTTCTGAGTCACAATGAGAAAAGTTCACATCAAAGGACACTTCTCGTCTCCAGCTTTTATTCAGAGAACAGGGACCATGCTTGGTATAAAACCTGAAGAAGACATGAACCAGCTGTGGTCCACTGAGATGGAGGTCAAAGTTCAGTTCTTTCAGCAGTCCCAAGAATCCACCATCACTGCGGTGGGACTGAAAGCATGGTGCTGAGCTGAGCTTTGTGACTGCTCTGCACACCCCTAAAAATATCTCTCACCAAGTGTGCGGATCAAAGGGGGCAGCAATGCTGCCATGAATCCAGCCCCGGTATTTAACCTAAAGCCTTCTCAGAGGAGGAGCGTGCGGGGTGTGAGCTGGGACGCGCTGCACCCCACAGCAGTGCAGAGGAGAGGAAGCTTGGCTCGAGTTTCACAGACGCGCGCACACGGCCAAACCTGCAACACTTAGCGCGAGCAGGACAAGAGAGGGACAGACTGGAGCAGGAACATCAGATGAAGCTGCAGAACACTTCCCACCAGGACATTGCTGCAGCTGCACACACAGCTCCACGCGCACAGAGTTAGGAGAGTCTGGAGAAGAGAGGAACTTCTGCAGAAGTTTTATACTCACAGTTACACTTTCTGGGACTCTTTGATGGTTACGGGAATTTCTGTGTGGATAAAAGTACACATTCGTTTCTGAGATGGAAGAGGAACAGAGAGATAAACCAGGTGTGGATGGAAGGACTCGCGTGGATCAGCAGAAAGCTTTAAAGCAGCCGGTGTGTCGGAACTGGAGAGATGTGTCCGGCCTCACAGTGTGCTTTGCGGTGTCTTTTCTGTGCCTTGGAGTTTGCGTTTTCGTTCTCGCGCGGACCTCGGAGATGCAGTCCAGGATAATAAGTCTGGAGCAGAGGCAGCGGGACGCGCACCTCTCCGCGTGGATGTTGTCTCTGGAACAGGTGGAGCCCCTCATGGGTCGACTGGACCAGATCCTGGAAGAGGTGAGCGCAGAAAAACCTGTAGGATCTAACCTGGAGGGTGACTTTTATTCCACAAATCCCCAAAGTGTGGTTTTATCAGAGAAACCAAACTCCTCAACCCCTTCTAGAAGTTAAACATTCTTCCAAACCAGAAAATGATTTAAATATCAGGTTTCATTAGTCTGATTTGGGATAAATCACACTAATGAATTTCTGTTGCGTTAGATGTGTCTCTGTGTTTCACTCATACTAACACACATTCCCTACATGAGAAATTGAGGAATATTGTCGGTCTGAATAAATAAAAACCTTTTCATTTGGAAGAAGTTCAGTATGTTGTTATGAGTGGTGAGAAACATGTGCTCAGTCAGTAATTATTCACTTGTACACTCAGGTTTAATTGGCCTTATTAAGTCTTAATAAGTGCCTGCCTGAGGACCAGCATGACTGAAGCCAGCCGTTCCCCTGCAGTTTGAGCATGTGCTAAACGGATCAAGTGCTCATCTTAACTCAGATAATGTGTGAGGAGCTCCTCCTGGCCTTTCACATCTGTTGCACACTCTTTGCTGCCCTTCAATTGACCACAGCTATACTAACAACTAACAAGCCATTCTGCTGTGATTGAGGTCCCACGGAGACCTCATTTTCTCTACTTTCATTTGCCTTGGCCTGACTTTTATCATCCCCCTGACTCTTTCATCAGGACCACTCAGGACACCAGTCAACCACTCCCACGTTAGACCAAAGGTTTATTACAGTAACCTGAATAATATGTGAAAAGTGATAAATAAAGCCGGAGGAGAGAATCCCTGCTGTATGGCTGCAGGTCTAAACAAGACCATGAAGAGTTTTTACTCTTTAATGTTTGGTATTTTTGCATGAAATAAAAGGAAACCGGGACTGAGTGGGCTTTAAATGTGTCAGATCAACAGCTCTCTGACTGAAGACGTGACCGTTTAAAGGTTTAGATGTTTTCTATCAGCGTGTGTTCACAAAAAGACATTATAGAGAGGCTGAGGCAGTAATCACACATCAGAGGCGTTGGTGATTAAGTACCGTTTGGGTACTTTGTTCTGGTGTTCCTCCAGGGGGACCCAGGTAGGAGGATTTCTCTCCAGACGGGCCTGGGGCAATGCAGGCTGCCTCTCTGTTTAGCGCTGAGTATAAATAGTAATTATTAATGGGACACAAGCACAGATGTGGCCCTTTTGTACAGAGAGAAAGAGAGAGAGAGAAGGAGAGAGTCAGCCAGCCGTTTGTGGTACTTTCACCAAACACTGTCCAGAATCCACCATCTCCCTCAGTGATGACCAGTTTCCTCTACTATGGAAAACATGTCCTATTCCAGCAGCTCATCTTTTTCCTTATTATTATTCCAGTCCATCACAGGCAGCAGAACCCAATTGGCCTATTGATTAATGTTGTTGTTTTTCAGTCATTGTTCCCGGGTACAAAACTCTGGAGACGTTTTGGGATGTTGCATCTTTGCATTTAAACAAATCTGTTTATTTTGAGCCACTTCCATAAAACACCATACTTAGCTAACTACTACAACTTCCCTCTGTGGTTAATAAGCTTTTCATATCACCAAACATCTGAGATTATGGCTGCTTCAGATGTCTCATTTTCTAAATGAATTTCCTTCATTCATATTGAGCCAGTTCACATGAAACGTCTAAATGCAGCTAATCCAGCATTCCTCCTGGATCTGTTTGCACTGTGAGAGCCAGCCAGAAAGAGACAGTTTGATCTGCGCTCTTATCACTTGCTCTCTCCCCTCTCTTTGGTTTGTCTGATAAAGCACATTTAAACGGCTGGCTTTAAAAAGTTGTGAAGTGTTTTCACACCGATGGGATGCATCTGCTATAGACATGTATGATAAATATCACTGCATCATCAAATGAGCTAGGAAAGGTTGGAGCGTTAGATATAGTGCATCCAACCAGGAACGCTGTGAGACTCTGTGGGGCAAATTGTGATGAATCGTTTCCCATTTAGGCAATCTACTGAAAAATTCAGGAGGTTTACAAATAGGCTGCACTGAGCCTGTCTTGAAAAGAGGACGACTGCATGGTTATTAAAAAGTTTCAGCTACATATAAAATAACAGGCAGAGCAAATATAACAAACCCAGAATAAAAGAAAGAATAAACTAAGTGTACAGAACAAATAAACTTAAGAAAACTGTGGTTTTTACAAGACGAACATATTTAAATTGAGATATTTTTCAGTATTTTATGTATTTTTAGTGAGACAATGATGGTGCAAGTTTTCTAATTCAAGCATCAGCTAAAGATACAAGAAGGAAAAAACACAATGCTCATGTTCACAGCCCCCCATGAGTAAAACTGTCAACAGGTGTGAAAGTTAAGAATAAGTTTTGTGTGGCTCTGAAACACAGTTATGCCTCCCCAAAAATAACTGCCATACCTTTAACAGCACCCCTAAAAAACAGGCTGACCCCCTGACCTTCCCCATGCGTTGTTACTATCTCCCCCCCAAACACGGCCCCCTTTAACATTTACAGTTAACCACAAAAGTGTCTCTGCAGACCCTGCTGCAGCCCGCTGCATGTTGTGGGTGAAGAGGCCTCGTGGGAGCTGGAGGTGATGCTACGAGGTGTAGAAACAGGAAAAATATAGTCTCCCTTTGCCCCGGCTTCCTCACTGATCCCAACAGAGCTGTCAGCCAGTGTGCTGGGGGGTCCACACATGCACAAACACACACACAAACACAAATATCTACAGTTACGTGACTACGTCCCCCATCGTGTGTGCGTGTGTGTGTGTGAACATAAATGAGCCATGTGCTAATCAGACAGCCCACAATAAACAGCACACTCAAGTAGAAATGCTGGAGTCACCTCTGCACTTCATCAGAGCACAGTTACTGATGTCTGCACACACACACACACACACACATATTACCTGAATGATAAACATTACAGTCAAACTGGAGACTAAGCAGACACGCTGGCTGTTGGAGTTTTCTTAATGAAAACATGAGATTTCTGTCAGGATGAGAAGAACCAACAGAACTCAACTGGTTTGCTGTTAAAGGCCTCCAGGCTTCTGAACCTCCAGGTTCTGGGATGGCTGATGAACTTCTGACACACATGATGCTAACCGTGTCTGCTGCAGTTAAAATAGGATAGATTGGTAGAATCCAGGAAGTTGGAACATTAGATCAGACTGTAGATGCTGTTTGTAAAGATGTAAAAAAGTCTGATTCACTTTAAAGCCTTAAATAATTATTTTAGCAACTTTTTAGAAACTTTTTATTACAGTGGTGAATACCACTAAAAGAAAAAGTATACGTTTTTGGAAATTATGCTGAGGCTTCACTCCCCTTATTCTAGTTATATTCTTAAGGTGGTAAAAGGCTGATGTGGGTCCTGCTTTAATGTGGCTGTTAAAATGAAGTTTTACTGGATCGATCTGTTGGTATTAAAACTGCTGACTGGATATTCTTGTTTAGTTCTAAACAAAATGACTTTAGATTAAAATTTATTTAGCTGAAAAAATGTCTGGAACATCAAAGTAGTAATTTGCCACAGCACAATTACCTTCAGATAATCTTTATGTTTCCACGATCAGAGGTGATAGGAGCATGTGATGCTGAGCAATATGGGGTCCAGCATGGAGGCTTGAGGAACTCCACATGCAGATCTATAAGAAATGGAAAAATAGTTCCTTCTTTCAAAGTAAAAGGCAAACTGATTACATGTAACTCATTTGTGGTTTATCTTACACATCATATCTGAAGTGTGAAGTTTGTTTACATAAAACTTTGACTGATGATTTATTATATCATCTTTATTATAGATCTCAAAATGTAAATATGATTAAATATCTATTTCCACACATTCATTGTGTGGTACAAAAGCAGTTTGTGTCATTTGGGTTTCTATGGCACAGTAATCAATGCCTACGCTGATGAAGTGGATGGTTAGACTACGAGGGCCATAACAGGAAGCATAGCAGCGGCGACAGCACCACGTCATAATATACTAACACCTCAGGATGGTTCAAGGTTTTGTCATCTCTTACAAATAGATTTGAAAACCACACCAAAAACTCTGGCATTAGATTTCTATTTTTACTCGAGGGGGCAGCTTTGACTCATTAATTGAACACAAAGCCCCCCTCTGCTGTGTCTCTGCAGGTTTGCTCTGCAGGGATGTACTTGATCCCTGCAGTACAGAATCTGCAAACCTCCCTGCCAGAGAATCGAATTCATCCACCCGCTGGCAAAGTTTATGTCAATGACATGGTTTAAATGCATACAAATTTGAATAACGGCTTTGATGTTTACTGAAATGCTTCACAGAGAACATACAGGACTCTTCTAACGCCACGTGTCGAGCAGATTTACTGATTTGCTGTAAAGTTGATTAAAACTTGACATTATGAATGGTAATGTGGAACAGAAAGTTCAACTCAATTTGTTTTCCACATCAGGAGGGATTTTCTCCTTCATGTTCTTCTTTCTTTCGTGTTAGATGCTTCTGTGGCTCTGCTTATTGAAGTTAACCAGAGTTTGAGGTTATTGCTACTTACAGAGGGGAAAGAAGGGTATAATTTAGTCTGCCAATGAATCCGAATGTGGGGGCATGTAAATAAGGACATGAGTTAAAGGCTAATGACAGTGTGGTCATTACATTTCTGCTCCTCTGGCAGATGCTGCTGCTGTTGTAACCTTTGATGTGGTTGCTCTTGGAGATCTTTATTGTTGTTTTTTTGGCTTCAGATGTACTGAGGCCCTCCTTTGCATTATCTCCATGATCCAGTTCAGAGAATGGGGGCTTTCAGTGGATGCATGGCTCTCTGGATGGATCTGGCTGAAGACTTTTCCAGTTGTGAGCAGGGCCTGCCAGCACCAACCACAGAAATTCTTTGAAGTTTTCATGACCAGTAAAATGGGCAAAGAATTTTTTTTCACCCTGAGAGTGGGGTCCTATTGCTGACTTCCTATAAGTTTAATCGAGGAGAGCATTAAATGTTGGAATAGTCTCAGACATTTCAAACACAGCTCCGTTGCTGTTTCCTCGCTTAAAGAAGGAGACGCTGAGAGAGGCTGCAGCTCGTGCATTTATTTTTAGTTGTTCTCACAGTCTCCATGTGTTTTCTCCTCGCCCTCTGTAAGACCTGAGCCCACTTCAAACAAATTGCACGTGGGATCGTCTCGCAGCGTGTCAATCCGTCTGTGAAATTGGATTCAGACTCTTTCTGACAAATTTAGTAACTTTTTAAAACAGACCATTTGACTGCTGCTATTTTTGACCAGCCAAATTTTAAGTGGGCCTACGCTGATCGGCTTTCTGATGTGTTGTGGTCAGAAAATTGCTCGTGTTGTCTTCATGATCCCGGATTTTATCTGAGGCTGTCATTCCACATTTTGGTTTAACAAGCACTGAGAGTGAACACGCATTACCCAGAATACCACCGCAGTTCCCCATCAGCACCTGTTGAAGGCTTCTAAACAGCCCTCACTGGCATTCCTCTGCTCAGAACCTCGCCAGCGGGCCTGACTGCTACAGCGTGAAGAACGTTCTTTCGATGGCTTTGTATTCTGTTCAGGGTCAAATGACATGCAAGCTTTGGTTGATCTAATGAGGTCAGCTGTCATGCTGTGATACACTGACAAAGACTAAAAAGCAGGATGGCTGCCAAACAATAAAGCACATCATATGAGGGTCGAAGACTTGTATCTGATCACGAGCCTGAGGACATGGCTGGTACTCCTGATACCTCCACTCCTGGTTGGGTTTTTCAGTAAAAGAAATCTTTAGGGTTGGGTCATTTTCAACAACACATTTCCATTCCTTATGAGTTAACTGTGTGGCATTCGGTCTTGGTCTCTTACTGCCACGACATGACTCATTAGGCACCTGTTTATTTTGTCATACTTGGACGGTTTGAGCAACCCGACAGATCAACACGGAAGTCCTACAAAGTCTTCATCACACTGATTTGAATGTTGTCATCCTACTGAAAGGACATTATCAGCAGGTTATCAGCCCATTCATATGGGTCAGCAGGGCCTTCTAGTAGGTTGGTGGGTTGTTATCATCCTTCCTGATCAGCATTAATACAGGAACAAAGACATGGCTGATATCTACACTGGTTTCAGTGGAAACTGTGGTACTTTAAGGTAGACTGTGCATTCATGCAAATTACCTGTGTTACACAACGAGAGTTTAACTTACTAATAACATTTTCTGCTAATATCCACCTGAAACATCCATTTTCCTTCGCTTTTCCTGAAAAAATTTCTAACGCGATCTGCGCCTCCCCCTGTTTAGTTATATTATCCTATTTTAACCCTTCAGGAGCCCAGGGTAGTCCCGTACATTACCAGAGAAGTGTACAGAAAGCCTCCTAATTAAATCAGTCCTCCAGTATAAAGTACATTTCACAGGCTGCAACAGTCACAATGAAGTTTTTTTTTTACCTCCTATTGACTGCTCCTGATGTCGGTCATTGTTCATGTCCCTTTCCCAAAGCTGTCATAGTATGAATGGTTTGGCTAGATTTTCCTAATTTAAGACAGTTTTTAAAAAAAGTGTATTTCACGACAGATCACTTAACTACTTAAATATGAAGAAAAAATGTCATTTTAGCAACCTGTTGATGAAAAACCTGAAGATTGACCAGGCTACATCCACTGTTTTTATTAAAGTTGATAGATTTCAAGTAAGCCATAATATTTGCATTTTATCAACATAAAGCATATGTATGTAGCATCACAACTACAACTTTATTAATTCATGAATCAAATAAATGATTGCCTAACCCTAGTTTAAGAGCTGGCCTTAAAATGGGGAAAAATAACAATCATGGCATTTTTTAGTTTTTTAGATACATAGTGCATCTATAGGGAGTTGTAGTTCATATATAATATGAACATTTTGCATCAAATTTAAATAGTAAATATTGACTTTGCAATATACCTGACATTTAAATGGACAGTGAACATAATAATCTTTTTGTTAAAGAGTGAAAAGTATTTTATCTATATTTGTTAGTGCCCCCAGTTGGTAGGTATAATAAAAGTTATTAAATGACAGTTGTGGTCCATTCAATATAATTAAACTCAATTTAGTTTTATTTATTTAATGCCACTTTGTAATGTCCTCCCAGGGCAGTTTACAGATCAATTTGAGCAAGTTCATAATCAATGGTCTAGCTAAGGGAAACCAATAGATTGCATCAAATCTTGACTTTGATCCAATCTCCCATCCTGAGCATGTTAGCCTGATCTTAAAGGTAGAGAAGATGTCTGCTTCCCAAACCCTCCCTGGGATCTGGTTCCTTAAGAGAGGCTTGTTAGCTGAAGGTTCTTCCTCCCATTGTTCTCTAATAAGAGATTCTGGAACTACAAGTAGACCTGCAGTCAGAGAGCAAAGTGCTCTGTGTGGAACATGTGGAACTATGCTTGATATATAATGGAGTCTGGTCATGGAGAGCTGTAAACATGTCTTTAGACTGTTTTGTTTAATTATGAGCCTTTAAATATTCACTGAAGTCAAAGTGCAAAGGTCAGTTTTTCCAAGGAGTCGTGTAGCATGTTCATACTGAGACATGTTATTCTCCACATGAAAACTTTTCCAATGATGTATTTGGTCTGGTTAAAGCCAAAGTTGATTTTTTTCACGTGTTTGACAAAGACCTTCAGACTCTTTGTATCAGAGAGTACATTGAAGACCAAGTAGCCTTATTATTTTTCCCTCCTTTTGAGGGGAAGTAAACTCCTAACATGAGTCACCATCAGTTATAATATTATTTACTATCTAGAACATTCATATTAGCTTGTAAAAAGACCTGAAATGCTGGATTTAGGGTTGAAATGCAGTGTGTGTGAGTCAGGGTTATATCACAGAATATCACAAATGTATATATACATATACTACCATTTTAATAGCCATTAAAAAAACACGTGGAAAGAAATGAAAAAGTGTTATTGAAATGAAACTGAATGTAATTAGGCAATAGACTCTAAATGCTATTTCAATTTACCATATGACACAAAAACAGGCTAAAATATTAAAGTGCTTTATAAGATGTCATTGCAAACTGTAAAAAAAAAACACAAACAAAACAAGGTGAAGTTTCTCATATATACACAATAAAAATAGAAGTCTTTTAAACATTGGGATGTTGTGTAAAATGTAAATAAAAACAATACAATTACTTGCAAATCTATATTAAACCTATCGATACACTACAAAGACAGGATATTTAATGTTCTGATAAACTTTTCCTGAAACATGATGTTAGAAAAAGCCAGTGAACATTCTGATGGTGTCGTATTTTCTGTCCCGTGCAGAAGCTTGCAGCACGGCTGCCCAAGTCGCGGGAGGCGAGAGACGCTGGCCTCGGCTGTTTGTGTCCTCCAGGTAAGTCTCTCAGCCATATTCTCATTCAGCATCACACTGGTTTCCCGCTGTGGTGTCACTGTTGTTGCTCTTTACACGCAATGTGCTCAAATAAGGACATGTGATGTCTTGCCAAATATTACAACCATTAGATGTGTTTTGACTCATGAACAGAGCAGATTTACACCGTCTGTAAGAACTCGTCTTTGACATTAGTGCGGTAAAACATTATTATTATGGCTTAGGTTTCACACGAGAAAGGGAAGTGTAATACGTTTGTGTATCCTACATGGTGGGGCAATGCTCTGCACCTGTTCAGCTCAGTTCGCCACGACAACAGTCAGCAGGTCGGGGTGAGAGCTGGTGTGGAATCACCAAGACAACTCTGTATAAACGAAAGCGCAGATTTTATCTGTTCTCAGGCAGCGATGATGAATGCTTGTCATGACAGAGGTTGTCATTGTGATACTGAAGACTAAAGTCTTAGATTTAGATTTCCTCTGCAGTGCAGAGCTGAATCACTGTGGCTACCTGAGTGTCTCCTTTGGCGTCTGCAGACACCTGCATCCATCATTTAGTCAGAGGTGTGTTCATGCTTGTTTTATGCACCTTGTATAAGATCGATGGAATAGACTCTGACACAGTCCCGTGATAAATTCCTGGCTTTGACTTTTGTGTTGATTGAATTTATTTAATTTAGAGCAGCCTTTCTCAAAGTGTGGTCCCCGGACCACTAGTGGTCCGTGAGCGCCCCCTGGTGGTCCGCAAGGTGA
>JBAMHV010000017.1:620558-637285 GCA_037177535.1 Pseudomugil gertrudae | reverse complement strand
TAGAGTCAGGTGGTCCGTGAGTTCATGTTGTAAAGGTTAAATGGTCCTTGGACTGAAAAAGTTTGAGAAACACTGCTTTAGAGGAGTTAAATTAATCTCACTGAGGTTTCAGAGGTTAATACCTGTGCCTCTTTCTGAACCCTAAAAGCCAGTGTTTAAGAGAAGTTCTAATTATGCCTCCTAAAATCAGCATCTTTTCTCCAAAATGAAACCAAATTCTGTTTGTCTTTTCCCCTCAACATTAATTAAAACATTTATCATAAAACAGCACCCTGACAAGGAGACAGACACTGGGATCTCACCAGTACTCATAATCTTTACTGGAAGAGATTTTAGACCTGCAATATTTTAGTAGTGAATGAAATACTGAAACACCACAGTGGTATGTGACGAGGAACACATTGAATCATAACATAAACATTGTTTTAAATGTTTAAACTATCACTTTTGCTGCTACTAAGCATGATGCCAAGGGGAGGATTATTAAAGTTTGAAATTATTGGGAGGAGTGTGTGCAGACCTGTAGCTGTCCGACACATGGACAGCTCATGTTGATGGAAGTCAGGAGTAAACGCTCAGTGTGTCTGAGAACAGGGGGAGGGGCGAAACACCACACATTAGTGCTAATTGGTCTTGTCAATAGGATGTTAGTGTTTTAACTGGGTGGTACGTGTTTGTGGGATGGTCCGTGAACGCCTGTTAGGGTAGCAGTATGCTCGTAGCTTCAGAGGAGATTCTCCAGCTGCTGCAGGTGTGGAGGTCTTTAAACTCCCAGTCACCAGATGGTCCCACACTTTACAGCTTCTTCTGGCTTTGTGGGGCCAATAATGACCAGAGTCGTCTTTCTAATTGGGGGAAGTAAAATGTCTTCTCTTGTGAGAAATGCTGTCTTTTTATTGAAAATGAGACATTACCGAGCTAACAGTAAAAGAGCTGGAAAAGGTCACTTCCGCTTGGCTCTTTTACTTGAGCTACTCTCTCTTGAGAAGAAGTGCTTTGTTCTGATTATTTGGTTATTTGAATGCATCACATCTCTGTATTAGACAAGAACAAAAGAAAAGAGAATTTAGTTTTAGATCAGCCTGCTGGCAGGCAATATGTCTTTGCATAAGATTGAATGAATGAATAAGATTCTTGAGTCAATGTAACCGCATGAAGAAACTGGAAAATAATGAATAAATAAGGCTACATGCAATGCACCAGTAAAAAAATCATTTTCATGCAAATAAAAAACATGAAATAAAATAAAAATTATATGCACACCACAAGAAAATAAAAGCTAGTAGCATAGAAACAGGGTACATCCTGGACAAGTTCAGTCCCCTGCATGTCCAACACAGAGGGACAAACAACCACATGCACTCACTGAGAGAGAATTTAGTAACCAGTTTGCATGCATGTCATGGGATGGTGGCAGGACGCCAGAGTACCTGGAGAGAACCTGCACATGTAGGCCGATAACATTCAAACTCCCCGCAGAAAGGGCACTGGTCAAACACCCTCCCAGCTGATGCTTTTTTATTTTTACTTTGCTGTGGGGTCAAAGTAAAACATCAGATTACCCCAATTAAAAATAATAAACTTAAATAAAATGTGAAAAAATCATATCTGGTTGCTTTTGCATTTCACATTCCCTTTCTGTAGGAACGCATAGGAGTTAATGGAAACGTCCCATAAGTTTCAACTTTCTGAGTGATCCTAACCAGGATGCAAATGTGGGATAACCATGTCAGATTCTCTGTAACATCAAGTCATGTAAAACTGCTTACCTGAGTAACAATAATAACAAGCTCTTTGGTTTCATTGAGGATGAATGTAATATATTTATATTAGTCTGTGGACCATGTTGGTGCTTAGCATAGCAGTGGGAGGTGATTCAAAGAATCCAATTTCCTTCATCTACAGTATTGCTACCTTTTGGAGACATTATGGATCTTTTAGATGCAAATTAATCATTATACACACTGCTCTGAGCAATATGGGGAACATTTAACACACTTAGATCTTGAGGAATGAAATATTCCAGTTGATTCATTAGAATGTGTGGAGAACAAAATAACATAATGATCAATAGAAATGAGATTCATGAACCCGTGGAGAATAAGATCAGATCACAGGCTGATTCAACATCTGGAGAAATTATTCAAGACCATTCAAAATAAGGGTCAGTAGTGTGTATGTTCTGCACGTGCCTGTGTGAAGCTACAACGTTTGGACATGCTCCTGATTAGGCCGCAGATGTTTTCCTGAGGGATCTCCTCCCAGACCTGGATCAGAGCATCAGTCAACCCCTGAACGTGTGTGGTGTGACATGATGGCGCTGGATGGGACAAGACATGATGTCCCAGAGGTGCTGGATTAGATCCGGGTCAGGCCAGACCATAGCAGCAATGCCTTTATCAGGCCAGAGCTGCTGAGACACTCCAGCTACATGAAGCAGGAAAATCTCCCACATCAGAAGGACTCACTGCAGCAACATGTGGTCTGACCAGGGTCTGGGGATCTCATCTTGGTACCCAGTGTACCTCTGGCTAGCACGTGGTGGTCTGCACACCCCTCCAAGGATTTGCCTCCTGTGGCCATCAGTGACCCACCACCAAACCGGTCAGCTGGAGGATGCAGGCAGCAGAATGTTCTCCATGGTGTCTCCAGATTATATCCTGTATGTTACATGTGCTCTGTGGGAAGCTGCTGTCGCCCGTGGAGAGCAGAGGGTGTTGAGCGGAAACATGCCAGTAGATTTCCTGCTGGGGGTAGTTCTGGAAGTGCTCCTCCAGTTCCTGCTTGCACAAAGGAGCAGATGATGGTCCTGCTGCTGGGTTGGTGTCTTCCTACGGCCCTCTCCATGTCTCCCGGCATCCCATCCATGCTGTTTCCCTCCACACGCTGCTGGGAAACACAGTAAATCTTGCTGTAGCGCACATTAATGTGCCATCTTGCATGAACTGCACTACCTGAGCAACTTTTTTGGTTGCAGATGTTGCATCATGTTACCTCTAGTGGTGAGATCACTGGAACAATGCAAACCTGAACAAAAATCAGCCAGAAAGGATGAAGACAGGGAAAGGGACTGGGGACACATTTGCAGAACAATTCCTTTATCGAGGTTCGCTCAATAATGACGTCTCATTTCCACATGTGGTTTGCTCTGTTTGTACACCAACAACCTATTGATTCATAATCAGTGTATCTTCCTAACATGATGCATTAATATCAAGCAAGTGGGACTGGCTGTCAGTTACATAATAATGATTACTGGTATGTGGTTCTGTTTGTCACAGAACAGTTCATCCTGTGTGACAGTAGGTCTGAACGATTCATGGATGCCTGCAACTGCACGCAGTCCTGAGCGGAATCCAACAAACACCGCTACGATGGAGTTTGTTTAGCTCTGTGTATATCCATCCATCCATCCATCCATCCATTTTCTACCGCTTTTCCCTGAACGGGGTCGCGGGGGGGCTGGAGCCAATCCCAGCTTTCAACAGGCGAGAGGCGGGGTACACCCTGAACAGGTCGCCAGTGCTCTGTGTATATGTTTAAATAAAAAATCTGCTATCCTTCAGCTTATTTCTGTCTCTTAATGAACTTGTCCAGTTCTTTGCTGTCAGATTAGCAAGCCTCGCTCTGGCTTCTGCGTTGCTGGGAATTATGGGATATTTTCACGCACAGATGGTTACAGAGCGCCCTCCCTCTGTCCACCTGGTGCCTGTCACTCAGCACTTACTGCTTGTTCTGGTTAAGTCCTCCAGGCTGCCATGCTTGCAATTATTTACAGGCCCAGAGACTGAGTGTGCAGAACTGTTGACGCCTGAAAGGAAACGCTGCTGATGGAGAGATATGCTCATTTCTTTTCTCTGTCTTTTAGATTTGACATTCACTGACCTAAGCTTGTTTAAATAAAATATAAAACTTTTGAGTTTTTATTGTTTTTTTATTTGAATGATTTGTGACCGTTTGGCACGATGAGACAATACTGTAAGCCCAGACCAGTGTGCTTGTTCTGGCTGAAGGACATAAAGTTTTATTCTGAGCTTGACATGTTTGAGAGTAGCCTATGAAAAAAGAACTTTGCTAAAAGTAGAGCCTTACCATGTCAGACACTTGAGACCTTAAAGGTGCCGCAGAGTCTGTTGTCATTCCTCTGTCTGCCATGACCATGAAATGGAGCGATAGGCCTAAAAATATGCATAACATATTCAGAGGTTTAAGTGGATGGAGATTAATCACCAGCCATGTTGCATTATGGTAGAGAAGGTCTTGTTTTAACAGTCTGGTTATGCTGTGTATGCAAAATCTCCACATCTTTATTAAGACTCAGGGGGACGAGACTGCGATCATCAGTAATAAAAGACTAATTCTGTGAGCTGCTTCAAGCAGACAAACTGTCTTAAATGTTTCTTTAAAGATGTGAGTTCCCAGCAAGTTTGATGACAGCTTCCTTTGTCACTCGTATCCAGTTTCAGCTTTTGGGTTTCTGTCAAATGCTGTAGATAACAGGCTGACCTCCTATGATTCAGGATATGTCATTAATTAATTCATAAAACTATATTTACAAAAACATTTAGGTTTAGATTCTAAATGTAAATTAAAATTATGTGTGCAAAGATTAGTAAATGTCATTAACAGCTGTGTCGCCAGCTGTTTTTTCAGGGCTTTCACTCCAGGTGTTTTCAGTCCAGCCCTGGTAACCAAAACCAATATGAGTCACTTTATATACAGTAGATGCTATTTAACACAACTGGACGCTCTTCCAGTCAGTTTGCTCCGTTGTTTCTAATCCGCCACTGGCACCCCGCTCACTCTCACAACCAGTGTATCCAGTCTGACACGCAGTGGATGGAGGCAGTCAGTGGATTCCAGTAAGACCATAACACCTGCGCTCCTATACTGACATTTATACCCTTTATAATTGAACTTTTAGGATGGGTAGGAACTACTTCCTTTTCCGCTGTTCACTCACTGCTCTCTGACATGCAGTGATCATGGAGATAATTTAACCCCAAATACAACAAAGATATGCAGATAAGCATGTAAAAACTTAATTCCAAATAAAGTGTCTGGTTTATTCACATTTTAAAGCAGAATTAGGCCATGACTCTGTCATGTAACACTTCCACTTTAAGTTATTTCTGGTTATTCTGCGCATGCTTGTTACCTTTTCCTGCCACGATGCACAGTCTTCTGCCTCCCGTCATCCATAAACGTTTGCTTCTCCTCCTCAGCTGCTAAAAAAAGTGAAGTAGCATGCTCATGTTGAGCTAATTCTTCAAAAATATGATCATAATTGAAGCAAAAACGGTACTTATTATGTAGTTTGCTATGTTGTAAATAAACATTGAGAAATAGAAATTGGTTTGTTTACTTCTGGTAATTGAAGGAAAAAATAAATGTGCTTTAAGTTAAATGTTAATTCAGAATGAATAATTTAATGTAAAGTTGGAGAAAAATACTTAAATTCAAAATAGTTCTAAAGCCAGTTTTTCTACCAGACAGGTTTTAAAGTTTAGATTTTGGCCATGAGACTGTTTAAAACATGTATTTAGTGATTACTGGTGACGAGCATCCAGGATGTACGGTAACAGCACTGGTCAAAGCTGGTTTAGTGTAGTTTTCAGGTTTACTACAACATTTCTAAAGAAATGATTTTACTCATTTTCTTCTTTTTCATTTAACGTTTATCTTCTGCAACAACCACTGTGGTTTGTCAGGAGGCTGTGATCACCCACTCATCTCTCATTATCTAAACTACACCTGAAACAGGTGTTTATGGAAAGAGCTTGGAAGATTTAATTGAGAATTTTAAACAATGCTGATAAGAATTTCAGGCTCAATCTAAATTCATGGTTTAAATAGAAAGTTGAAATATGTTTACAGATTTTTAACACAAACCCACGACATCCTATCAGCTGCAGTACAGTAAGGAGACAGCTAAAAGGCTTCTTCTCACTGAATGATCCCAGTTTGTCAGATTTGTGAGGGAACTTCTGTAGTGCTGCCGTCCTCCGCCGTCCCTGTCCTCCGGCCGTTCCTGTCCTCCAGCCTTCCTGTCCTCTTCCCTGTGACCCTATGGTTCGCTATTCATGGGTAAACAAATGTGACCTTCGGCTTGTTTTATTCAGAATAAAAAATAGAATAAGTTTGAAAACAGTGTGGTTTTTGTCATTTGGATCTCCTTCTGTGGTTCAAAACACAAACAATGTTTATGTTTGAATGAAGCTGATAAACTCTCGCTTGTGTACTTGCCGGGTCATAAATCAGAGTGTAATGTATACACAGCGTATCCTCTATCCTAAAACAAAACAATGAGCTGATCTCATCGGAGACGGTGCAAGCAGCTCTGTTTACGCCAGTATGACGCACACTTCCTGATGCTGATGCTCTCTGAACATGCATAAGAAAGATTAGAAGAACTGCAAGTTGGATATTGATGATGGCTCTTTCTGTTGCCATAGTAACTGACTCTTAGGCTAACTGGCTTTATGGGAGAATTTCTGTAAGTTGTTTACACCATTCATTATCGAAGAACATTTTACAGCATGTTAATGTCACATAACACGAACAAATCAAACAGCGCTCTAAAGATCATTGTTCTTTACAACAAACACAACTTTTCTCTCTAAGATATCGCCAACATGTTGCTGAAGACTTTCTGAAAATTGAAATGAGCTCAGTGAACATGTCTAATAACAGCCATGTTTCTTTTGTGTTCTTTTTGTTCTTTCTTTAAAATCATACGATAAAAAACACTTTTCTGAAATTGTTTCAGTTTTTGATCCAGTTTGTCTGAAGATTGGTGAAGCTCTGTCCATCATCTGAGTCTCTGCCCTTTGAAATGTTCCAGTTATGTTACTGACCTGCTACCGACTGACCCGATGAGTCCATAAATCCTGCTCTTTTGATTTTCATCAGCCACTGTTACTCCTGTTCCAGCATTTTACAGAAGTGTTACAAGAGTTACAATCAGCTTGTATTCTCCATAAAATGGTAAAATCCTAATTTCAGTTTCTGATATGCAGTCTATGTTTTACTGGGAATATATTCTGGATTAATGAGCAGGGGCGTCTCCATCCTTTGAGGGCGACCTGGGCTTAGCCCGGGCCACATAAACCACAGAGAATTTATATTTATATTTATATAAACAGAAAGAAAATTGAGTTTGCAACAACGTCTCGTATCAGTCTGCTGACAGATCTTGGATCTGCCGTGGGACAAACTGACACTGCTCCTCTGATTTGTAACAAGAGATTTCTGACCTGTTTTATTTTACACACTCACATCTGAACAGATATCACTCATCCAGGTAATCTGGGGGTCCTGGTGTTCCTTAATCCTTCATGATATCCTGTTTGTTGTAGATCTGGCTGCAGCTTAGAGAGAAATCTCACAATGCTCTTCGTAAACAAGAAGCTTCCTCTAATCTGTGCAGCTGACAGTGAGTGGGGGTCTCAGGGTCATTGAGCTGGTTATTTAAGAAGCTCCCCAAGTTCACCTTGACATATGCGCTGACAGGAAAAGCGCACGACAGATCCCCTTTCGTTGCTCGTGTTAAGTTTACAGGGCAGCTGCCAACGTGTGGCCAAATCTGGAGGAATGCGGCGGCCAGAGGCAGGCAGAGTGAAAAGTCGATATAGACATTTCTGCAGATAAAGGATGAGAATTAAAGGAATGTTCCTGTACATTTTTAACTCAGGCTCTGATTACTGGAACAGATGCCAGCGTGGCAACCTGCAGAAGAGCCAGACAATGGAGGTGAAAACACATAAACAAGCTTATGATTTCAGTTTGTGATAGAATGATAGAACACTGCTCAGAGGTAAAGAAAAGTTTTTAAAGGTTTGGCAGCATTTCCGAACCTGCCTGATGGGAGGGGGATGGAGCATGGATGAGGGTGGGGAGAAGATACCTCCATTCATTTGCAGTGCAGCTGAACTTTGCTGCTCCTCATCCGGATACTCACAGAGGAATTAGATGCCGTATTTCTGAGGGTTCAAAGAAAATGCAACTCCTGGAGCTTCTTTATCAAACTTGTTGTGCACGCTAAGATATTTTAAACTGCACATGGCATCAGCCTAATTCCTGTTTATTTGCAGATCCACATTGTGGACTGAAGTTGTTGATCATTGCTTTTGATCTCTAAGCTCACATCATTGACCTCACACATGCAAACATCTGTTTGTTGTAATGTAATCATTCCCGGGAGGAATATGTCATCTTTACACTAAATGTGGATACGAGTGATGTCACAGGACAAGTCCAGGGTAGGATGAACATTTGCATTTTGGAGAACATCTATGCCCATTAAAGCTAAACCATAATATGTTCTAAGCTCTTCCCAAAGATGTTAGAGTCTCGCTTCCACCATGTGGTCTGTAAGAGGAGCCAAACAGCAGCTGAAAGCCAAAAGGAACCAAACATAACATTTGGTATCCAGTATTACTTCTTCAAAATAAAATAATATACATTTAAAATAACTGATGAAAAAAATCCAACAAAACTTTTACAAAATAAAATGAATATATGGTGATTTATAAAGAAAATTTCAGATAAAAAATATCAGAATGTGTTTTACACACACAAAAAAAATGCAAATAAAACATCAATAAATAAAACCAGACAGTAAATTACAGTTTAGGCCAAACCAGCAGGACAAGGATACAGGCAAAGTGAGATCTATTACTGGGGTTACAAAACAAAAGGTTAAAAATGGCTGAAATAACTGATACATTTTATAGAACAGGAATTACGATGGCTTCACACTCCCCTCTGGATGTGGGGATGTGGGGGCTGTTTTCCAGTGTCCTCGCAAACAGGCAGCTCAGGAATAGAGTGATAAAATCAAGTATGTGGATGCAAATCAATGTTTGCTTGTTCTGGATGAAGACCACCAAATACACATGCAGCTCAGCTTTATTTTCAGAGTGAAATGTTTTCCTCACAGCCAGAAAAGTTGTTTTCCAGACGCTCCTGCGATTCAGAGTCTTTCTCAGAGAATAGCTTTCAAATGGAACACAGTTTCTTTCTTTCTGTTCCTGATGCCAGGACTCAGATGTGAAGAAAAGCTTTTCTGTTACTTAGACCTTGGTAAAAGTATTTAAATTCATATCTGTAGTAACTGCTCTTTAAATAAGTCTTTAACTTTTATTCCTTAATGTTTCTTTTTTAAGTTTAGTCTTTTTTTCCAGTCGTTGCTGTCTGCTTTCTGTTACATGTACTTTAATCTTGGCCAAAGAACTAGTGTATAATAGGTTTTCAATTGGTTTAATGCCTGAAAGAAGTTTAAATAAAATCTACAGTGTTAAAGCAGGAAGTCAGGAAGCAGGAAGTAAAAAGACAATCAGATCCTCTCTAACAAATGTGCATGCTGAACTCTCATGCTCCTTTTTAGCTGCTTAATGGCAACACGGTTATTTACAGTATATAAAAAATAAATATATATAGAGAGAAATAGTGACAAATGTAACTGTAAATAAAACTAAATAAATGAATTAGATAGAAAGAAATAACATAAACAGATCAGAAGTGGTTTGTAGCAAATATGGAAAACCAGGCATCAGAGGGTGGAACATATTACAAGAAGTACTTGTATAAACTCATTGAACCAAATATCCTGATAATTTTTTACTATCTGTTTCCGTGTTTCCATGCTGTGTGATATTCATAAACACATATTGTAATCCACTGAATCAATGTTCTGTACTGCTGATGGGAGGTTGTTTTATTTCAAATGTGCTGTTTTCTTGTATTTAATCCTTTTCCACATGTTCTAAAATAGTATCTGTGAACAAGTGTGTCATGTAAATAGTCTGAACTTTGACATGTTTACTTCAGTTCTAATGCAGAGATGTCCTTTAGAGGTGGCATGTCAAGAAACAAACGTGTAAAACATCTGCTTCAGACTCTTGCAGATTTTTTCCAGCAAACTCCATAATTATATTCCTGGAAGATTGATGAGTGAAAGGCTGTGTCAGTGTAATAGTTGAGGTGACTATGTGTGTTGGAAAGTCATTTTAAACAGGAATGCCCGTGAATGAAAACAAATTCTGATTGGCCCGAAGCCTTGAATATAATGTCTGCCTATAAGAGAGGGGTCTGGCTACAGAGATCCACTATGGTGATGGTTCTGTCGCAGGGTCCCCTCTCAGGCCACCTCTGCCATTGAGTAGGAGGACAAAAACTGTTCCACAACCACCCCTCCCCCCACCGGATGCTGTCTGGGAGGGGATTGGATGGATAAGTTTGTCAACAGCAAATAAAACAAACAAGAAAAGATGAAGATAAACATTTAACAGTGAATAAAGTGAAAACTATACTGTAATATGCATAACCTCACTATGGTAACTGAAACTAAACAAGAAACAAAAAAAACAATTATAACGGTTATGTTGTGTTATTAGTAAAAACATTGTAAACATAACATCCAGCTAATGATTTTTAGTCTTACTGTTCAAATAAACATCCTCAGTGGGCGTATCAGATGCTGTTATCAATACTTTCCACGTTTAAATGAACTGCCAAAAACATTTAAAAGTGTTATTGATTGAACAGGATGTTGTCTTTGTGAAGACAGAAGCTGGTTTGATCAGTGCACCTCGTGTTAATTACAGCGTGCTCCACACAGTGATTTTAGGATGCAGTCAGCGGGCATTTCATTTAGAAAAAGCTTCCATGCAGTTCCGAAACTTCTTTAGAAAAGTCTTTGTTTCTTCCAGCTCTATGGTGGAAACAAAGCCTGCGAGTGGAGCTGGACTGGAACCTTCACAGTGAAGCATTGCTGCCAGACTGTCTTGGTCCATAACGATGTCTTTCTACAAACCAGGGTCCACAACCAAAATAATTTCCTCCCTGCATCTAGATTTAATGTCAACAGTCAGCTGAGGGGGATAAAGTTTATTTCCTGTGGTGACCCTGATGGATGTCTCGGCTCTAAATCTGACAGGACAGCAGCTTTGCAAGAGAATTTCTTCTTCACCTCACACACATCAACAGCTAATGATAATGTCTGAGCAAAGCTTTTCGTATTTGTTTCAAAACTAACTAATGATGTGTGTATTCTTTCTGTGGTTTGTTTTGCTGCCAGTTTTCGAGCTCTATCCTGCTGCGGTCTCTCCACTGTCTTCTGAATTTCGGAAGAGAAGCCGTCCCACTCTGCTGTGGAGTTGTGGGAAGTGCTGTACATATTTTAGTATGAAAGAGAGATGAAGAATGGGGGAATTAAACCAGAAATATGAACTAAAAGGAAAAGAAGCTGTGCTTCATTGTTCAGTGTTTATCTGAGAATTTACTGGAAGGGAAAGAGGAGGCGAGCGGTTAAATTTGGGATTTGTCATTTTGGGGATGCTCTCTGTGGTTTCAGGGTTGCTATTTGCAGAAGCAAAACAGCAACAGTGAGAAGTAAACACTGTACCACTGTTTATAAAAACCCATGTTTGCAGGCATTGTGCTTTTTGATATGGTCTAATTAATATTTCATCATTCATACAAGCAAAGTGTAATCTGCTTCAGGGGCCTGTCTGAATGTGACAATGTGCAAACAGCTGATCAGTTATTCTGATTGAGAACAGATTGTTTAACATGTCTAGACCCGGTTGTTTAATATGATCTGTCTCACACAGATTTCAGTAGATAAACATCACTGATGTTTTTGGTAGTGAGAAATCAAACCACCCATTTTTAGCTTGTTAACCAGCTTTAGAGATAACAGCTTCATGCTCAAACAAAAGCTGTTGAGCATAACATCAGATCAGTTTGCATTGATTAGTTAAAACAACAACCAAAGAGATGTCCATGTAGGCTTCTGACCTACAACACTAGGGGAACCTATTTCCGGTTAATGATCTACCTGAGTCAACAGGTAGTGAGACGTCCTTGAAAATCCATCCATCCATTTTCCACATTGCTTCATCCAATTCAGAGAGCCTATGGCATAATCAATGGGCGATAGGTGGGTACACCCTGGACAGGTTACCTCTGGAGTGGAGTGAACTCATCTCCAAATCTGGTTCTCATGGTACCCTGCAGTTACTGGATGTGAAGCAGTACACCTGGTTTAAATGACTAGAGACCTATTTTATTTGAGTCAGATGTGTTGCAGTAGGGGACAATTCAATACTTGCAGGACACCTGCCTGGAGCTCTCTGCTTTAGACACATTCTGACTGGAAATGTACCACCACACATTTACAGCGGGTCAGTAGGAAGGTGTGGTGGTGAGGAACACACTCCAACAACGTTGACAACTGGACATTTTTCTTAACCTCACCTTGCTCAGAGTCAAAGCTGCAAATAAAGCTGTTAATAAACATGGTTACTTCCTGCAGGTGCTGCTCATCCTGTACAAGTCACCGTCACTGACGGAGACCTGCGATGTGGTTCCGAGCTGCAAAAATGCTGTAAAGAATCAATTTACAACTAACAGCCTGGGAATGTAATTTAGCATCACATGCACATCTTTGACAAAGCGTGCCGAGAGATTCAGGCAATGTGCTTGAACAGATTGTAGAAATTGAGTTTGTGAGGCTTGTGAAGCCAACTCCAATCACTGAACAGTGACTGTGAATACAACTTCTGCCTTCATGCTGCTTTTTAACCAGCAAAGACTTTTCCAGATGTTCCCACAGTTAGAGGCTTCAACCTTTGGACGAGTTACCTTTTGTGTTGGACATACGGCTCTGATTTGTCCAAGCTGCCTTAAGGGTGAGCTTATTCTATTTCCCCTCATGCCCAATGGAAAATTCAGATGAAGCAGAAAGCCACAGGCTTTGTGATGCATGTGGACACTCAATGCTGTTATTTGATCCATGGTAGATCTACACTAACAATTTTCCCCCTTAAAATGCACAAGTTTAGCTATTTAGACCTAACTTCCTCACTGCTCAGCTGCTTCAGAATCCCTAAAGGAGAGCTTTAGAAACCTACTGATTCAGCTTATAAAAGCTGCTCTGGACTGGCAGACTGGCTTCTGTTTAAGGCTTTAAGACATATGTCAGTATTTGCTACCTTACTGGAGCCCCTGTTTAAGATGGTGAGAGTCGTTCCTGCATCTTGCAATGAAATCACTGAAAAGGTGTCTTATTTTTTTAGCTCTTACCCAGCATGTCACACACCATGTTCATCATATGTTCAACACCTGTTAGACCCAAAAACATGGCAGCACTTTTACTTTATGGCTCCCGGATTGTACAGCTCTGTCTGAAGTACAGATTTATATTTGTAGAATAGGCTTCACAATCTGGAGGTTTCTGTTGGATGACAAAAAGGAAGGGATGCAACTTCCCAGAGTTGATGATGCTGTGAAAACAAACAATGGAAGATGACAGTGCTTTTCCCCACTATAAAACACCAGTCACCCTCTTTTTCTCCATCTGTTTCATCAATGCTGTCTCCATGGAAATAAACATCTCCTCCCCTTTTAAAGGAATCTTTGTTGTGTGAATTTGGACATAGAGCCGAAGTGCCGAAGATTCCTGCTACACGCCAAAGAATGTGCCGTACGCCTACATGCATGCTCCTTCTTAGCTTCTTGTAAAGACGTTAGTGCGTCAGGCCTCTAAGGTGAGCTGAAAAATGCAGCAGCACCTCTATGACTTTAGCAGAGTAGCGCAGGAGCAGCACATCTTAGCATGACTGGAGGTTTTCATTGTGTGGAGGTGTGAAGTGAATGAGGTCAGTTGCTCTGCTCATGATGCATCATTCTATCACACTCTGACCAAATCTGATCACAGTTCATCCACAATTGTGTATAGCAGAAAAGAACCTCCAGAAATTGTCCATTATGAACCACTTCAGGCATCTACATGCATGTTCTCTCAGTCACAAATGCTAATCACTTCCTGTAAATGGCAGAAAAAGTTTGTGAAACTCCTTTTACTTGAGGCAATGGTCAGGTTAAGCTTTCCTCCAGATCCCACAATAATGTTGCCAAACATTTACTTATCAACCACATCTAGCACAGCTTAAATACTGTGTTGGATCTTTATCATCCATGCATTTTCTACCGCTTGATCCCAGAGCGGGTTCGCAGGGGGGCTGGAGCCAATCCTAGCTGTCAACGGGCGGGTGTTGGATCTTTATTTGAAATAGAAACAAGTATTACTATTACTACAACAGTCATAATGTAAATATGCAATACTCTAACATCAAAGGTGATGCACTCGCCCTCTTCCATGTACACTTAGTGAAGATAACTTCCTAAAAATCTAGTGAGCAGCAGTTGTCTGGACCAAAGTGTTGATGTCAGAGGAGAATGGATAGACTAGTAGGAGAGGATAGAAGAGCAACAAAAAGTCAGATAAGCACTGGTTCCAACCAATATGTGCAGAATAGCATCTGGGAGCTCACAACATGTCAAACCTTAAAGCAGATCATCTACAGAGGCAGAAGTCCTCACCGGGTGCCACTCCTGCAGCTAAGAACAGGAAACTGATGCTACAATTCACGCACTCACCAAAACTGGACAATAAAAGATGGAAAAATGTTGCTCCTTTCACTATCTGCGCACCAACGTGAACAAGGTCCACTAAAAATGGGCAGGCCATTTTTCATTGGTCAGGAAATGGCGCTTTTATGTTTGCTGATCTCTTATCCAAAACATAACCTACTCTGGTGCAGGTTTGCTGCTCAGCATCTGTTGCTACGGTGATACAACTTGGTAAGAAGGGAACTAGCGTCGTAGTGCAGAAATCCTAGAGTTAAAGTGTGTGTATTTTTCAACATGCACACACTTTAACTATACTATAGTTTTGCCATATTACTCATTTCTTGTGTGAGGTCTCTTACCCGGATCTGGGAACAGATTACTATGGCTTGCTCTCAGCTCCTCTCACTCATCCACCCTGCCCACACTGAGCAGCCTAAAGCTGCGTTCACACCGGTCAGGCGTTTTGCCGTCCAGGCGTCTGATTTACATGTTAAGTCAATGTAAACCCGCGTCTAGAGGCGTCCAGTGAATGTGCGTCGCGAATCTGTGATCAGCGCGAATGCAAATGAAGATTCCTCTCATTTCCTCACTCAACCTGTGACATCGCCCATTTCGCCGCCTACTCTGTTATGTTGGGGAGGTGGAGGGCTAAAGTTTTCAGGTAGGGGTGGGTAGTGCTGCATTGGAGTGGTGGGGTCAGGCGTTTGCTTTGCTGAAGCCAAACCCTTATTTTCAAAGGAATAAAGCTGTAAAATGCATGGATGCAAAATAAAACTTCTGCAGTGATTGTTTTAAGGTACAATTCACCCGAATAAAAGATAAAAAGCTCATAAAAGTTTATTTTGCATAATAAAACCTCTTTAACTCCAAAGTTACCCGATAAGAGAAATATCCAGCTTTGTAGTATGGGTCTCTGAAAATTTAGCCTACATACATTCAAGAAGTTGTTTTATTCAAAAGCAGTGAGTGAAGTTGGAAAAATAACCTGGGAAGGCAGCTGGAGGTGTACTCCAAGACAGCGGGAATCTGAGAACACTAACTGGGCATAAATCATTATCCAGATGCAAGGTCAATACGACAAGTCAGCACGCGAAGGCAGGTTCAGGATACTATGGAGGTGGGCAAGAGCCATGGCCATGGATCAGAACCAGGGTCTATATCCAGATAAGCACAATTTAGAGACGGTCCATCATGGACAAGGTTGGGGACACAGCAGAGTGGAGAACTGGAAAATTTAACAGGATCATCGCAGAAACCACTGGACTTCAGCTGACACTGCGCTGTAATAGTGGTAAGAGTAGAGACTGGAAAGAGTTTAAGTAATGCAATGCAGGTAAACCTGGGATCAATCAGAAAAGCCCAGAATGAGACAGATTGCAGAACATTCACCACAGGCATGGCAGAAACACAAACTGTGACATGTTCACATTCATATGTGGTTCGATTGAAACTCAAACAAGTTAAGCTGAAATGAATTTACTACCCGGTTCGTTCTTATTATAGTCCAGTTATATCCAATAAACTGAAATTCAAGCGCAGATCAATTAAATTCATTTCACTCAATCCAAATGAAGTCTAATATTGTATGATAAATGTGAATTACACTTTATCTCCCTGGTCAGCGAACATCACTTTATCATCTGCCTTCACCAGCTGGGTGGGCAGGATTTAGACAGGATCCCACAGTGACCTTTTAAAATGACCAGAATGTGTAGCACTAATCACACCATTTCTAAAAAAAACCTTAGATTAAGTTTTTTTTTTATTCCAGGACAAGTACATGTTAAACTCTTTCGATTTCAGTTTTAATACAGTGTAATGTACAGGTGACCTGTCCTGGGTGTACCAGTTAAAATGAGACACTGGATGGACGGAAAGGCAAAGCGGTCCATTTGAAATGATTATTTGTTCACTGATTCTGTGATAAACAGCATGGTCATTATAGATTATCACACGTGGAGTACAGTGTAGACTGTTGCTATAGTAACCATTTCTGTGCATTCATGTCTGTGGTACACTAATTGGAGGCTAAGTGATCTGATGTCTCTGGGGATCTGTACTTAGCAAAGCGCTTGTCTATACAGGTCAGAGGTCAAAGCCCCGCCCCCGCGCTGTCTCCCAGTGTTTGTGTAAAGGTAGATGATGACACCATGCATGTGAGCACAATGACTTCCCCAGCTGTGAAATGAGAGAGCTCTTTGTGCTTGCAGAAAGGGAGAAGGGGAAGAGGAGGAGTGGAAAAGAGAAAAAAAAAAGGTGAGATGCCCAGTTAAAGTGGTGTGACAGAGGTGGGGGTGGGGGGTGGGGTG
>JBAMHV010000017.1:602610-619841 GCA_037177535.1 Pseudomugil gertrudae | reverse complement strand
ACCCCAGTACAGAGGCCAGAACCAGGCACCTAAACCCCAGTACAGAGGCCAGAACCAGGCACCTAAACCCCAGTACAGAGGCCAGAACCAGGCACCTAAACCCCAGTACAAAGGCCAGAACCAGGCACCTAAACCCCAGTACACACCACCTCACTGAACCTCCGGACACAGATCTGAAACGACCTCTTTGAATGTCCCGACATGGACCCGAACTGAATGGGAAGACAAGGTGAGGCCTAAGATGTAGTTTTTTATGTAAGTCCCATGTGTTGGATATGTAAATAGAGCAGGTTTGGACCCGTTTGGAACCTGGTTTTGAAACTTTTCAGGTTCCCAAAATGTCAACTCCATGTGGACGAAACCTCTGATGATAGAAACTAAAACAGATACACCTCAGTTGTGCATGCACAGCCTTCGTTTTAGCGATCACACAGACTGGGTGGAGGTAAAAGCTCCTTGGGATGCCAGGTTGGGAGTTGCTGCTTATAGAATGTAAGACAGTAGGGAAGCTACGAGCCACATGATGGTTTTACTTTCGTTTGATGAGTGAATATTGGTGAATTTCTGCTGAATGAAGCAAAAATAAACCCCCAACAACTGGTCCCCTGAGCTTGTCAAAACCCTGTTCATTGTATTCATGGATTAAGTCTCCTTGTGTTTGCGTGAGAGGCCACAGAGGGGTGTGTATTTGTGTGTTCGTGTGTGTGTGTTCTGTCCTTATTGTTTACCTTGTGTCAGCATCAGCTCAGTAGGAAAGCAATGACTGAGACTAATCCAGCGAGCGCGAGAACACCCCCTTCTCCCGTGGTATGTTAGACCGGTACCGGCTGCTTCATCTCCGTTCATTCCTTCCTTTGTTTGCTTGTTCATCAATAAATTGAGCAGCTTTCCATCATTGATCTTCAAATGTATCTTTAACTTTCATAAATCTGTCTTTCTGAGCAGTGACAGTGATGCGAACTTTCCACTGGCTCATGCTACACTGATTTTATTGAATTTATTTCTGCATATCACAGTTTAAACAGAACATATTTAGGCTACATTAGGATATAGATTTACAGGATAAGTAGTTTTTAAAATGTCCAACGCATGGATTTATTTTACTGGTTAAAAAATGTTTTGTGAATGACCCAGATTAGAGTTTCAACCCTTTCATTCACAGTGTACACTACTGTTTACTACGCTGTTTAATGACATTTGCTTACTCCTCATATATCAGAAGGTTAAAGCTTCATACTGTTTTTGTAAAGCTGACTGGTGACTCAGTTTAATTCGACACAATTACCCCTAATTTGTTTTTTAAGAAAAATAATGTATTTTATAAAAAATATAAACGAGATGCCTTTCTGTAAGTCTTGCATCCATACATGGCTCATTTGGACTTTCTAAAAGCGGATCGTGGCAGGTATCTACAGTGTGTGAGGGTTGCTGAGTAATTGCAGCCTGTGGTGAATGTTTGGCCGTGGTCCCCAGAATGCCCATGTGTCTGGAACGAAAAGGGCTCAGGGGGCCTGCAGAAACACACCACCCATGTTTAGCAACAGCTTTCATTTCACTGTTTTTTACCTTTACATGAAGATCATAAAGTCTGTGTCTTCCACATGGAATACCAGAGACTTCCCTGTCTAAAACTGAACTTAAGATCTACATTAATAGTCAAATGAAAAAAAGAAAATAGGAGGTGCAAACATTAAAACATGTTTATCTTCATCAGTATGTGGACATACATGCAGATTAAATACTGAAGAAGAGTTATTATGGTAAGCATGCAGATGGGTTCACATAAGCTGGTGGTCAGAAACATCAAACTGGAGAAAATCTCTTAACTGTGCTTTTTTTTATGTCATGACTTCTTGTGAATTTGGAATAGAGATCTGCATACCACAGCCTTCACAGTTTCCTGCTAGAAAGACTTTTGCTTTTCTTAGTTTTGTAGTAGCACTGATTTATTGCTTCACTTGGACCTAAATCCCAGATGAGGAAATACTGAAGTCAAACTAAAAAAAAGGGAACTGGTCAGACAGTTTATGGGATGCTGCAGAGAGGATCAGCTAATATTCAACAAAACAGAACTATTTGTCACATCCTCTACACTGTGTATTCAGTTAGAGGCTTCTTCAGGTGCCCTAAAACACAGAGTAAAGGTTTTTTTTTATTCATTTAGCCTCGTTTTCATAGAGCCAGCATGAGATACTACAATACAGACACCAGGAGGCAGCAATGTTGCCATGGAGCATAGCAGCATGACGGGGAGGAATATAGCTAAATGACTCTTCCAAGTATTAATTTTCAAACCAAATACAGTTGAAAGCACTATGAGAGCACAGCTCATTTCCACCCACACTGTGATTTCCACCCCATGTTCTACGTCCAGTTTGTATGGATACACTATTATATACATTCATAATAAATCCACAGTGTCTTGGTTATTTTATGGTGTTTGTTGCATGTTTATATCTTATTTTGTTCTCTTGCAGTGATAAAAAATCCAACGTTGGCATTTTGACCAATTTTTGGCCCAAAATGGTTGCACTCACTTTAATGGGAATATCAACTATTCAATTCCTCAAAAACTATGCAACGAGTTAGCAAGAATCCATGAAAGAAGAAATGTTCAATGCCTCTAATAGGTGTGATCTGTGAATAAAATAAAAATCCAGTGATAAATATTAGAGCATTATTTCCCTCGGTGTGTTTGATGGAGGCACCGTGATGGACTGGTGATCTGTCCAGGGTGTACCCCGCCTTTCGCCCGATGTCAGTTGGGATTGGCTCCAGCCCTCCAGCAACCCTGTTCAGGGAGAAGCGGTAGAAAATGGATGGATGGATGTTTGATGGAGAGAGGCAACAGAACAGAGCTGAGAAATGATGGATCAGAGTAAAACTTTACCAGGATGAAGAAACAATGAGATGCTTTCTTTACTGTATCCTAACTAGGTTCAAATAAAGATTTAAAATGTGATGATTTAATCATGTCTAGAATTACTGGACTCTGGTAACAAGGCAAAAGGCTGAATCAGTTAAGTCATGGACTAAAGAAATAATGTGTAAATAAGCAAAAACACTGTCACTAACGTGATCTGACCCAAATGTATCCAACTATCTGCCCACAAGCAGCAACAGATAATAACAGATAAGAATAAGGAAAGGCATGCAGACATCTGCTGGCTTTATGGTAATGTTGATGAATAATGATTTAAAAGTCTGAAAAAATGTTAAAAAACATAAAAGAGCCAAATTTAGCCTCTGCTGTTTCAACTGCAGCATACAACCAGTTTACCAGTGATTAAAAGTGCTATCCTCTGGTTTTTACTAAAGGTAATCTGCTTTACAATGAGGAGGAGACAAACCTTTACATTATAGATACATATCAATATGAATAGAATATACGGCATCATTTATAAGTCATGTGAAACTGTGTTACTGGAACAAAATGATTTTCCTGCCTGATAAAACAATCACAAACAAGTGCAGACGGACAGACAGACACATTAATACTTGACTGATGAGATCATAGATATGGATGCATATGTGTCCCAGGCTGATCTCAAACCAAGATGCTCTCATTAAATGTAAGCTCAGGAGGGTGGGCAGAGGTTTATCCAGCCTCCTCACATCCTGTCTTGTGCTTTCCAGGTTGTTTGACTCCTGACAATGAAAAATAAAACAAATCACACCCTGTGTTTGATTTATTCCATATCTGCTGCTTAGCTGTCACAAATACAGCTGAGGATATTGTGCTACATAATGAAATATTGTGTGTTAGTGTTTTTATGATGACAGATGTTTAGTAGCTTTCCAGGCAGTGGGATGGTAAAGAGGCAGTGCATATGTTCGTACTGGATTTCCGGTTTTCCATAGTTTTTTGATGAGGATTTTGACGTTTTGCTCTTATAAAGGCTCCTTTTTTCCCGTAAGTCAGGGATGTTGCAGCTTTCCTAACATTAATTTTATTATAGCTCGACTTTACTCATCTACACCTAAAATCTCCAATTCTCTGTCAGGGTTGAAAGAAGCCACGTGCAGTATAAAATTGCCTCTGACTGGTCTGCTTCTGTCTATGCAAAGCCCACCTCCATACCTCCACGGTCCCCTTAACTCTGTAGATCAGAGGTTTACATGTGATCTTCTCATCTGCTTCAGCCCTCATGGCTGACCCTCTTTTGTCCGTTCACCGGTGATGATAAGGATATCCTAGATTATGATGTCTTACATCACTAGTTAATTCGGATACTGGCGTGTGCAGTGACTGAGTTCGGCTCTGGTGAGTTAAGATGGATTCCAGTGCTCCTCGCCTGTAGCTGCATGTCAGTGTTTCTACTCTGCTGTTCAGAGAAACAGATATAAAATGACTCAGTTTTTTGTTCTTTACAATTGAATAACAGATGATTGATGATCATCATCTATGTGTTCACGTCTCTGAACTTCTTAAGTAATCACTGAGGAGTTGGCTAGATTTGAGGATGTTTTATGGGGTTTTGTGGCTTCATCATTTGAAGTTCTTTGAAGTCTGATTCCTGGAAGAGCGTAAACAGTGACCATCCCCAGGTTTTAATCATTTGTCCGACATACATGGCGGCACAAGCACACACAGACTGACATATGGTTTTTACATAAAAGGAAAAACAAGGTGTAATTGATAGCCAAGGCCCCAGAAGTCCTATCTTTAATATCAAACGTTACTGTCTTGTAGAAAAATGACATTGTAAACAACGTTGATGCTCAGCTACTGATTTTCCAGCTTCCAGATCTGACACTGCTTCCTCCTTCTGGCAGATTACAGAGTAGAAAGTAGCAGAACTCTGAAGTTTGACCCCTGTGGCTCTGAAGTGACATTTATCCAAAGCCTGAATAGAAGAAGAAACAATGAGGGGATGTGGAGAGTGGGGGAGTACGTTTCTATATTGTCTCAGAAGGTTTGCTCCAACCCCCAAGTCTCCACACAAACACAAAGACATTCAGTTTCTATGGCATGTGCTCCAACATAGGGGGAGTAGTGTAGGACCAGTGTGCTGTATACCTGAGGACCCAGGACACATCTCTGAAGCAGGTTTGAGGGCAATGATGATCTTCAGGTGTCTGTTTCTCAGTATAACTGCAAGAGGCTTTTCTATCTCACTGAGTCACTGATCAGAAGGGTACTTGTTCTGCTCTAAACCCACGTGTAACTGATGTGGGAATCGGTACTTCCAAATCTGAGACCATGGTCCTCAGCGGGAAAAGGGTGGAACATTCCTAAGGGGAGGAATTTAAGTATCTTGGGGTCTGGTTCAGAAAGAAGGGGAGGATGGAGCGGGAGATTGACAAGAAGACCAGTGCTGTGCTTGAGGTGGTGCAGACTTGGTGGTGAAGAAGGAGCCAAGCAAAAAGGTGAAGCCCTCAATGTACTGGTCGATCTCTGTTTCTACCCTCAGCTATGGTCCCCAGCTGGGGGAAGTGACTGAAAGAGTCAGATTATGACTCCCCTCTGCAGAGTGGCTGGGCTCTCTATTAGAGATAGAGTGAGGAGCTTGATCATCTGGAAGGGACTAGAACAGCTGCTTCTCCATGTTGGGGGAGCCAGACAAACTGGCTTGGACATCTGGTCAGGATGCCACCTGGACATCCAGGTGAGGTGTTCCCAGGGTTCGCAATGGGAGAATACCCTGGGAAAGGACCCAGGGCATGCTGGAGGGATTCCATCTCCCTTCTGACCTGGAATTTTCTCAGGATCCCTCCTGGATGAGCTTGCCTTGGAGACTCTAAGCATTTCTGCTTAGCCAGCTGTCCCTGTACCCCGACCCCAGATCTTTCATGTTTTCCATGACTTAATGTAGGCCCATCTCGAGGTTTGTTTTGAAAGAACCTCAATTGGTAAATGAATCAGTGAATGAATGGGTTTGTAGAAAAACACAATATGTTCATTCTTGCTTTATTTATCAGTTTCTCTCTGTTCTCATGTTTCCAGCAGTAAAAGTCCATGCACCTATTCCCAAACTGCACATATCAGTACTCCCGCAGAGCTTTGCTTCAGACTCTGTGCTGCATTTGGTTCTCTCTGGTTAGAGTGGTAGGAAGCCGGTGAGTGCAGAAGGGGTCAGTAGTGGTGAGATGTTGGAATGTGAGAATGTCTTGTCAGCCATAACTCTCAAAGCTGGAGGTAAAGGGCCTTTTTAGCAGCCAGGCCTGGTTTTCTCATTTGGGGCAGCTTCAAATGAAACCAGATCCGACTGTGTGATTGAGTTATTCATTTTGTTTATCTTCGCAGTGATGTTGAATGCCTCATCAGCTATTACTGTTTATTTTCATAGGTGGGTTTGGAAGCAGAAGGAGACTGTTCACTGACCACTGACCTGCAGGTTTACCACAGGAATTATGATGCCCCACCTGTGTGGGCCAGATTTTCATTTACTATATGCCTGCAGGAGGTAGATCTCTGCAGTGATAAATAAAAGGGTCACTGAATGTCGTTTCCAAGCACATTATGATGATGGGGGTTTGATTGGCAATTGCTTTGTTTTCTCATCTCACTATAGAAGCGCTACTGATACAACCATAAACTTTACCATGAAACAGTAGCAAGTTCATTATGTTAATTGTAAAACTTGAAAATCGCTTCAGTGTTTGTGTCCCAGAGCTGCTGGGGTTAGCCCATGGTGAGACCTCACAGCTGGATTCCACAGCGTAATTTCTGAGAACCTCTTTCTCATTCAGCGTAGTGATGTAGAAAACATTTCAGATCACTTTAACATTATGTGTCAGTATAAAAAAAACTGTTTTAAGGTTTACTTTATTAAGGTTTGGAAATATTAATATGCAGAATAATGAGCACCTAATAATAAAACGATACATTTATACAGAACAAGTCAAAATTCTGGACATAAGTTCCCATAAATCTGATGAGACGGGATGTCCAAACTTCCTAACTCTGTACTGATAACCAATAATATAAAACGTAAGTAATTTGCCTGTGGCATGTCATTTAAATATATACAAATACACTGTGTGAAATTTGTGTAACTATCCTGTCTGTTGGATGACAAAAGTCGGACATATAATCCACTTGCTGTTCTTCATGTCTTTCTTACAGATTGTGCAAATGTTTGAGTCACTTGTTTAACTAAGCAGAAGATGCTTAGTGAGCAGCTATCTTTTAATAAACATTTTTAAGAATAGTTTAAAAGAAAAACAATGAAAAAATCTACTCTGATTGTATTTATTTATCATTCATTTTGTTAATCAAACATTTTTCCTCAGTGATTTTAGAGTCCTGTCTTTGTTTTTGCCTGTTAAAAAATCTAATAATTAGTGCGTTTTGTGTTCATAATCCTGACCTGAGCTTTTAAAAGTGTAGCAGCAGAATGACAGCACAGCTAGCCTGTGGCGATTTGTGATTAATTGTGTGATATAACAAATGGGTCAAATTCAGATTTTAATATAACATCTGCACTTTGTTGTTTATGTTGTTTATAATGTGTAAATTTCACAGATATAGCTCTGAATTAAGGGTTTAATTGGAACCAATCTGGCATAAACCCCAAATGTATTTGATAAAAGTGGGCTATGTGTATTTTCATAATTATCTGGTGGTCTCACGACCCCCAACGTAAGAATTACTGTTCTAAAGGTGCTGCTGTTTTAGTGCTGCTTGCTGTGTCCTTTATCGTCAGCGACCACATCCATCTGTTAAATGCAGGGACACCACAGAAGACAGAAGTCTCTAGCACCATCATCAAAACTAAAAATAACAAATTTAACCCATTAACGCCCAAATTAAGAAGCACTGGGCAGAAGCAACTAGTTTTTAAAATCTGAAAACTTTATTTGACCCTTTACCGAAATCTGAAACAAAGAAAACAAGTTATTCTTTCCCTATATTTACTATTTAGTGTAATCTTCTGCTTTCTGCTATTCACCAGGGTGCAGGAGACCAGTATCACATGGTAAACAACAGGGTTTTGAGTAAAGTTTCTACCATAATGTGATGCGAAATGTCTCAAACAGTATATATAAAATATGATACTTCAGGCCATCAGGGGTTTGGGAGAAAAACCTTTGGGATAAAAATCCCTTCCATTTCAGAAGTGAGTAACAAAGTGTAGAGAAGCTAAATGTGGTGGTCCAACATTACACCTAAAAACGTAACCATGTTTTTTTCCTCTTTCTTGCATCGTTCAAACTGGACAGGAATGAAATTGTCCTGGTGGAATGAATATAAACTATATGTTACTGGCTTTACTCCAGACATACTTGCAACTGAATCGGCCTTCAGAAGCCCAGAGCTGAGTGTTGGATGTTCAGAAGAATCAGATGGCCTTCCTGGGTGTCAGAAGGTGAAATTCAAGCCTTGCTGTGGTCCAAACCATCAGACTCCACAAGGGGTGGGGGCTTGCATTAATCTTAAACTCAACTTTCAGGTCTGTGGAGCCAAAGGAAAACTGCATTTTGATGGCTCTTGATTGATGGGTTGATACAGAAAATGTGAGTCTAAATTCTAATATCATCCAATCACATATCACAGGACCTCGTGATGAGAAAAGATCAGGTATTTTCTATTTGCTTTGAGGTTTTTTATCCTCATCTTACTTGCAGGACACAACGTGTTTATATTGGAGGTTCTGCTTTTGTTATTAGACAAACAGACGAAAGCTATTACAGTAAAAACCTCCTCTTCTAACACGGAGAGCAGTTTGCTGTGTGAAGCTGGATGACTGCCAAACTTCCCAAAGCACATCTGGTAAAATCATCGACTTTACCTCCATTTACTGCAGCCATCTCTCGTCTCTGTCTGAGCTTCTGTTTTAATAGCTTGCATATCGCAGTGCGTCGGCTACCATTTCTCCTGCCTGGCAACTCAATTTAAGAATGAATCACATCTTTAAATCCTCGCCATAGCTTATTGTGAAAGTCGGCTGCAGACTGACTGATGGAGTCGCTTGTGGGACTGGGCTTCCAGCGCCGCCCGCCCAGACGCCATGATCTTTCACATCAGACACTTCAGGGGACACACCAGAGACCTTTAAGGAACCAGAACAATGTGGTTGGGTCGTTGTAAGACCACAAAGCATCAGGAAAGCATGTATGAAGGCATCAGAAAATTAGTATGTAAACGTTATGCTGTATTTCATTCCTGACGAAATGATGATTTATGTTTTTACTGCTACATGAATTCCACACAAATATAGGCTTACATAATGAAAAATCTTTGCCCCTTACTCCTAAAATGTATGGTTTCTGAAAATGACTTTGAGCTGTGTTCATGTTAATTGGATGGACCATTTAGGAGGAATGACTCCAGCATTATGTAAGTTGTGAAAGTGTTTAAAGGCAAATTGCAGTTTTTTATTCAAATAATGGAGGTTTGACTTATATTTTACTAACAATAGCAGCAGTTGAGCTCCGGGAGAAGATGTGTCAGTGAGTTTCTTTTAAATTGATCCAACATGAAAAATTAATTTTGACTACAAAATGTAATGTAAAATTCAGTTAAAGTGAGCTTTAAACAGTCCGTTTAAAGTGAAGTAAACAGCCACAGTGTAACCGTGCTTCTATGCAGGGGGTCAATCACACCAGGACAGTTTGGTGGAAGGTTTGGTTTGTGTTTAAACTAGAGCCCGGCCGATTGATCGGCTATCCCAGCATTTCCCAACCATTTTTGACTTGTGTATCCCCTGAGCTATTTTGTCACACCACAAGTACCCCACAAGTACATGTGTGTGTGTTACCATGGCAGAGGAAATGTAATCTCAATAAATAAAACATTGTATTAAAAGAAACTAAATAAACCTCCCTTATAACAAAAACTTAAGCACTTTTAAATATATCCTTTGAAATGACAGTTAAACTAGACGACCAGGAACAAAACATCCATTATCTACTGCTTATTCCCTGAACGGGGTCGTGGGGGGCTGGAGCCAATCCCAGCTGACATCGGGTGAGTGACGGGGTACACCCTAGACAGGTCGCCAGTCCATCGGAATAAAACACAGAAAATGAATAAATCAGTGAGCTTGCTTATCTTTGATAAGCTCTGATAGATGTGGAAACAGCTGTTACCAGGCTGTTCCTCTGCTTGGTTTTGTTGTGTGTCAAGGGTCACACATAGAGGTCAAAGTTCAAAGAGTTCAGGATATTCCTTCTGAGGGTTTATCATTCAACTGGATATTTATTCTGGGTCGCAGAGAAGCTGGGGTCTATCCCAGCTATTAGCAGGTGATACAGTGGAGAAGGAAACCAACTTCTGAACCGGAACCAAAAAGGAAAAACTCCATCACAACTCTTACCTGTAAGGAAATCTTCCATCGGAACCAGGACCTGTAAGGAAATCTTCCATCGGAACCAGAACCTGTAAGGAAATCTCCCATCAGAACTAGGACTTGTAAGGGAATCTTCCATTAGAAACCAGAACTTGTAAGGAAATCTTCCATCAGTATCAGGATCGGGAAAGAAGATGTCTTAAAGAACCAGAACCAGATAAAAGCTTCCATTAGAAACCAAAACAGGACAAAAACCACCATTAGATGCAGCACCAGGAAGGAAGGCTGCCATCAGGCCAGAACCAGGAAGCAGGCCTTATAATGAAACACTTCCTGTGGTTTTTCCTGTGAAATGACAGAATGTGTCTGTATGAATGCATCAGATGGATCAGTTAAACTGATGTTATGGTCAGTTAATGAACACGACTCTGGGCATGCTGGGTAATGTTTGTAGAGTATTTGATTTGTCCTATGGTCGACCTGTTAGTGTTTTAAACCCTGTTAATAAGAAAAATCATCCAAAAGGTAGACTATAGTTGGTCTTGTTGGTTTTGGGAGAACTGTTTTTGTAGGACTTTAGTGGTAGGTGTATAAATCTGGAACAGAAAACAATAACAAGATTGAGACGATGTCTTTGGCCAACATAGGTACAGGCGGAGCATCAGAAGGTGAAGGAAGGGCTGTCGCTCAGCTCACACAATGCAGTGTGTTATCCCACACATTAAACATCCATGCTGAATTTGTTATTCTAACCTTTGCTGAGATGCCATTTGTCTGGGCTAACTAATGTGATCCAGGGTTAGGCAGAGGTGGGCTTTCCCGTGTTGTCACTCACAGTCTGCGACTAATGTGAAGTTTAGAGGAAAAGAGCGGCGCCTGCATGCTGCTCACATGAAAGCTGCCACGTGCTCAGCTTATTATTAGAATCAGCTGTTGATGCATGGTTGCAAATTATTTTTTTGTATTTGAAGGAATATTTGTGACTTTGGAGTTGTTGAGAAGAAGATTCACGTTGCTCATATTGGTTATCTTTGATGTGTTTTTATTTGATTCTGGTTTGAATCATTGAGTAATATTTACTTTTAAAATCCTCATGATTCATTTGTCGCAATTTTAAATAAACAAGTCAGTTTGTGTGTAGGAGCAGGTTATTGTAGGTACGGATAGCGCTGTTATGTATATTCCTTATAGTTATTGTTTATTTTAAACATTTTATTGTACTTCCAAATAAAAACACACTGACCCAGAAAGGACGACAAAGACGTCTTGGCTTATAAGAGGGTGATACTTCTCTCATACGACATCTTTGGCATAGTGAACAACACGGAGTTGTCCACACCTTCAGAAGCACATGACCCATTATCAGCAGTTTTTATGCTGTTTTGTGTATAAATATTATACTTAGACCCTTGAAAATGTCCACCATGATCCCTAGGACATTTGTGAATATTCTTAAAATGTCAAAAAGGTTGTTTGTTATAGTTTGCTGTGATTTTTAATAAATAGATGTGAAACTTTTTTTTATTATTTTCTTTTCTTTTTGAGTCCATAACTTTTTTTTAACATTCATTTGACACAATTATAACATGGATTTTATGAAAGCTCAGGTTGTTCTGAAAAAATCATATGAAAGACATGATAGTGAGTTACAACATGACTATTTTATTAGCTATAATACAAAAACATTTCTAGGTGAGGATTACTCCACATCTGTACTAGCTCAACTCAAAAATCAAGACAGTTTGGCTGCTAACCAATGAGAGAGTTGATTACATTCAAGGAGTTGATGTGATTGGTTTAATATGGTATGGGGTTTTATATGTAGTTATATCCAATTTACATAAAATATGACCATGCTGTGAGAGGTAAAGAACATCACTTCACTAAATAATGACTTGGTTCATAATGGAGTTAATATTGAGATATAAAATATGTTTATTGTCTTTTTTTGTTTCTGCTATGTCTGAACAACAATTTTCCTGACCCAGCAACATTACTATGTTCCATGGACAATACAGGAGGCTGAATGTATTAGAAGATTACTGCAGCGATGAAGATGTTGATGCAGACTGAAGAAGACTGAAATTAGAATTTATTTTCATCCTGTTTGTCGGACATTCACAAGCAGTAAAAATATAAAAAGGCCATGCATGGTATTATTGGAATAAAAGTTCTGGAAATGTTTAATTTTAGATTTAAAGACATTTTCATCAGAGGAAATCTGCTGTATGCATTTAGTGATGGATGTGTTGGAAACAATGGCAGCATCTTCACTCGGTTAAGAATCAAAACCTGAATTTCTTTCATGACTATCCCACCGCAGCAACTTCTCATGCTTTCAGTAAGTGAATTAAAAGGGAAATTTTCCTTTGGCCTCGCTTCAGCCCATTAAGTCTCTCAACTCCTCAAGCTTTTCACTTCAAATCCCACCTCGGACATCCACTCACTTCCTCCACAGCTTCTGTGGAGCTGCTCCAAAACCCACAGGGTATGTTTGAATCAATCCTGATGATTTTAGGACCCTTACGTAGATGAATTACGTCCACACAGTACACTATCTCTGCCTGGCTTCCCATTGTGCTGCCTCTTCCTCTAGCTGGTGTCAGCAGGCAGAGGAAGCACTTGATGAATATTGGTTTTCATAAAACAGGTCTGTGGACTATGAAAGTTGTTCAACAGCAAAAGGCTCCTCTTGGGTTTCGGTGTGGGAGGGGATACCATCCGAGCTAAAAGCCCAGAGAAAATGTCATTCATTTCAGGTTTTTCCTGGTAGCAGTACCAGTGAAATCCATTCATTTTCCAGTTTTCTGCTTTTCAACCTTGTGGATTTCCTCACGTTTTCTCACCTTTCACCTTTCACACCTGCACATGTTTATTTGTTCACATGACTTATTCAACCGCAGCACCTTCTTTTTTCTTTTTGTCTTTTTTAGTGGGCCAGACATCAAAAACCGTTTGCCAGTCTCTCAAACCGCTGACCTCGCTTCCTGAGAAGTTGAACTAATTTCATCTCCCTGCACAGATCTTTTGTGTTGTGTTAATTCTTGCCCTCAGGTCTGACAGCAGTTCACTGTGCACAGAAACAAAGCTTGAAAAAGTGTCCCAAAACAAACTGAGCATTAAGTCAATGAAAGAGGAGCAGAGGCTCATTAAGAGCTTTGGTGTTGGAAAAAGACCCTGACGCTGCTTTTCTAGTGTTTATCTGAATTATCAAGCCTGAGGCACAGATGCTGCAGACCTCATGCTTTATTAGCTTCCACAGCTCTTGTTGTTGGATGAGAACATGCATGTACTGTTGGGAAATGTAATGTATAGTATGTTGTTTGTATGATTTGGCTTTCATCAGTCTCCAAAGTGACTCACAGAGCCTTCGATGCAGCTAAAACACAACTCTTATTTCTGTTTATTTAGGGCTGCCTCTCAATTTTGTCTCACCACATAAACCACAAAGGAAAAAGGTTTGTTTTTACTCATTTTGTTGCAGGACGGTGGTACCTGGTGGTCACTGACTATTGGGGGATCGATATTAGCATGATGTTATCCTCTTTCAGAGTTGTGAGAGTACACATTACATGGAACTTCTCTGTTTTGTTGTTATTTATTTAGGCATAGCAGCAGATACAACATTCCCTGAAGTCCACAAGAACTCGATTGTTGTGGAGCATTCTTTGGTTTCATTAGAAATGAGGATTTTTTTTTACAGTCATGTGGCAGACGCCTTTATCCAAAGCGACTTGCACACGATAAGCAGTCATTTTAACCGTAGCTATTAACCTAACATGCATGTCTTGTGGGTGGGAGGAAGGTGGAGTACCCGGAGAGAACCCATGCATACATGGGGAGGACATACAAACTCCACACAGAAAGGCCACTGAACAAACCTCCCCAGCCTGGGCTCAAACTAACAACCTTCTTGCTGTGAGCCCATGGCGCTAACCACTGCCACACCATGCAGGGCATGGTGTTTTTTTTTTATTAAACAGGAAGAGTGAAATATTATTGATGTAGTGTTTTAGATTTGAAGAGTTAGATGTGTGTTGACGTCAAATGTGTTTGTGAGTCTTTGAGTCTGTGGCCTTTAAAAAGCTACGAGAGAATATTTCATAAGTGGGCAGATGGTTAAAAAATCATAGCTAATTAGCCCTAAAACAACATGTTTACTGCCTCTGAATGCTTTTAGTTATATCCTTCTCAGGCACAGTAGTGTGTAACTCTGTGGGGTAAATAGGAATGAATAGTTTACCCTTGGACAGGTCTTTTGGTCTGGTAGGTTAACAATTAAGTTAACAATTAATATGCTAAATTTAATGTTTATTTAGAGACTCTATATTGTAAATCCACTAAAATCCATGATGCCACTGTTGTTTATCACATTTTCATAAGACACCTTATTTTTGTTGTAGAAATAGTGATGAAGCCACTTCTAGTCAACTTTTTTTTTTACCAATCAGAGAGCTTAAATTAATACCAATGTCCAATCAGGAGCAGCCATAAAACCATGGTCTGATTGTGGCTGTGGTTAGAATGTGTTAGGCTTGTACTGACCAGATATGTTTGGACGTTAAAGGGTAAACGTCATTTTTAGATTTTCATGTTCCTGCATCTGGTAACATCGCAGTGTTTGGCTTTTTGTGGTTTGATTTTAAAGAGTTCTGGTAGTATTGGACTAAATTCCAAACAGGCTTCATTTTTCAGATCCTGAAGATATTGAGTCATCTAAATGGCCAAAGCAGCCAAAATAATCATGTAGTGCTTCTGTTCAGTGTTGTGGAAAGAAGTCAGAAAGGCTAAACAAAGACGTGATGTTTACCTCCATTTTTTTTGCCATGGATTGCTTTTAAAAGCTTGTCTTCTCATGCACACTGGATCGGGGTGTCACGAAACCCCCTTTTCCCCAGAAAACGCACATTTTCCCCATTTTGATTGTAATTTGAGGGAATAATCATTGTGTTAGGCTAACAGTGGTTTTTCTGGCAGTGAGACAATGTCTTCTTTGTGGTAATCTGCTCTTAGAGCCACTGTGTAATTATTTAATCCCTGACTGAGGCTTGTTTTCTTTTTTCTTTCAGTCTGCTAGTGTGTTTTTTTCAAGGTTGTATGGAAAATAGTTTAGTTTCCCCACAAGAGACATTCAAAACAAGCCATATAAATAAGTTTGTTTCATTCCTTAAAGGCATGATGTTATAATAAACAGCCCAGGAGAGCTTTGTGAAATGAGATCCAGTTTGCTACACATTATTGAGCCTCTTTATTTTCTCATCATAAGATATCCTGCAGGTTCTTTATAAATAAATGCTCCTTTTACAAGTAACATATGGATATTTCATCATGTAAATAATGTGCTTATGCCAAGCGCTTTAAGCATTTTGGCTCTAAAACTGGGTTTTGTTGTGTCCCAAAGAGACTTTAGGTGAAAATTTGGTTTGTGCATGAGACCAGCTGGCCTAGAACCTCTCTCGTCAAAATAGATGACATTTAGGAAATTCGTCTTGATGTACGGGGTCATCCTGTGTCCAGAAGTCAAAGCAATATAATCTCTGAAATTTACAAGTAGCTTTTCAGCCATATAAGAAATGTCTTTTCATATCAGCATGCTTCATTTCATCACTTTTGACATTTTCTCATAATGTGACATCAGGTTATGCTGAAGCCAAAGAATTCACGGGCAGAAAAAAAGACTATGACTTCATGTTTTATAAGGCTGCAGGTCTATATGAGCCCCACTGGAGCAGCAGACTGTATATAGTTAATATGCAGAGGAGGAAGGTGAAATACATTCGGCTGCTCAGGAAGCTCCTCTTCATTTTCACCGGGCAGGCCCAGATCCAATCCCTTATTTATTTTTTGTTTATTTATTGACACGCTCTGAACTTAACATAAATAGAATGATGTGTTATCTGGTAGTTCTGTGTGGTTGCAGTGAAAGCAGAAGAAAAATAGAGATGTGATACCTCTGCATTCAACTGGCCTCATCGACCACACTCAGTGTGCTGTATCCCTTCATTTTTCATGGAGAAGCTAAAGGCCTGCACGTTTAGGAGTCAGAGAGGTGGGGGTGTTATTTTCTCAATAAGTGGTGGAAAGGAATGATATATTAACAACAGTTTTTCCAGATTGGAATATGAGGTGGAGGCGTTGTCCCTGGCCCTGACAGAGAAGTGCAAAAGTTCACCCAGTTTTATCCTTTGATAGATACACTCCCCCACAAGTAAATCCCCTCCACTGTTTGCACAACTGCAGCTGAAAATCCTTGAAGTGTGAAAGTGAATTTACTTTGAGAGGTATCCTTTACCCCAAAAAAATCAGCAAATTTGAATGGTTTTGGCTTCAGTTTGGAGTGATTAATACTTGGCTGTGAAGGTGATGGGACATGCTCTGCTGACAATGCAAACAGGCTTTTCACTTCCCCGTCACTCTATCGTTAAATGAATGCTTTTGACGTCAGGGTGGATTGAGTTTTGTAAACCGTAGACAAAGATCTCAAACTCACCTTACAGCACTTGCACAATTCATCAGACTACTTAATGAGGAGGGCTGCCTGCTTCACAAAATAACTTCTAACTCTATGATTAACAGTTAAAAAAAGGATGTAGCAACCCCAGTTTATCCAGCTAATGCTGTAGCACTGAGCGTTTGCTCCTTAAAGACTGTGTAAAGTGATATTCTTTTTTTTTTATTTTTTTTTTTATTTTTCTTATTTCTTTTCTTTTCTTATAGTAAAGTATAGTATAGTCTAATATAGATAGTATAGTATAGTAAAATATAGTATAGTATAATATAGTCTAATATATTATAGTATAGTGCAGTACAGTATAGTCTAATATAGTATAGTACAGTATAGTAAAGTATAGTATAGTCTAATATAGTATAGTATAATATAGTATAGTAAAGTATAGTATAGTCTAATATAGTATAGTAAAGTATAGTATAGTATAATATAGTCTAATATAGTATAGTATAGTCTAATACATTATAGTATAGTACAGTATAGTATAG
>JBAMHV010000017.1:587597-601202 GCA_037177535.1 Pseudomugil gertrudae | reverse complement strand
ACAGTCCAAAGACATGCACCTTGGGGATAGGCTGATTGGAGACTCTAAATTGCCCATAGGAGTGTGTGTGTGTGTGCCAGGTTGTTTGTCTATGTGCCCTGTGATGGACTGGCAACCTGTCCAGGGTGTAGCCCGCCTCTCGCCTGATGTAAGCTGGGATTGGCTCTTCAAACTATGTACTAAACTCAAAGTTTTTCAAGCCCTATTTTATCTGTCTCAGACTGAACAGTGGCTCTGTGGTAGGATGAACAGATTTTAACTTGATTTGATTTAACAATGCATCAGTGTTGCATCCTTAGTTTCCTTTATCACTTCACCTTGATACAAACTTCATCATTAAATACAGTCAAATAATTATTAAACCCCTTGCTAATTATACCAGAAATTAATTTTAATGTCCTGATATTGCCAAAAACATTAACATGTAAAAGTTATTAAAACAATTATGTTATTTTTAATGACATTACTTTGTTGTTGAGTCATAGTCCATTTAGTTATAATATGGAATAAATGTTTATGTTTTCGTTTTGATGTTTGATAGCCAGAAATGTTTTTCCTGCAAGGTAATTTGTTACTGAACACAGATTATTGAGGTAAACCTTATGAGTTATTTTTAATCCCTTTGTTTGTTAGAGCATGTTGACCACTAGCCTATCAATTGTATTTTCTATAATACTAGCCTTGTCACGGTTGGAGCACAGAGGTGGGGTGAGGACCCAATTGCAGGCAGGAAGGTGCATGAGGCAGCAGGATTGCAGATAAAAATTATTTCTTTAACACAGAGAACTAGACTACAGACTAAAGACAACAAAGCAGAGACTATGACTATTCACAAAGACTACACCAACCAACGCTAATGAACCCACAAGTGAAAACCCAAAGACTGAAATACAAACTGAACTAGACAAGACCCAGGTGCACATAATCAAGATACACAGGTAAAATCAATTAACAGAAAACCAAAAAACACCACACCAAGTGTCCAAATCATGACAAGCCTTAAGCTAACAATTTTAGTTTTCATGTGCGGTTTATAATATTACTGACAATAAATGTACTTCCAGTGAGATACTGATTTATTTTATCCATATTTGATTAGTTTTTCAGTTTTTTTAATTAAAGGTTTCAAAACAGATTCAGCCTAAGACCTTTTTGTAGTCGTAAGGTACAGGCTTTAATGAAAAAAATCGTTTTTATTTTGAATTATTATTTATGAAGCCTTTTTTCAAACATACCAAAGGCAGCTGATTGGTATCGACAGGCTAAGTGGAATGCGGCTTTGTCAGTTGCCAAGGCAAAAACTCAGGCATGGGAGGAATTAGGTTAGAACATGGACAACGACTTTTTGATAGCTTAGAGGAGATTCTGCTCCACCATCTGCCGATTGAGGATAGGGAAGCAGTACTCTGTCAAATCTGTCTACAATGGGGATGGGGGGCTGCTGACCTTGACGTTGGACGTTGTGGGTCGGGTTGGAGGGAATACTTTGAAGACTTCTCCAGTCCTACCAACACATTTTCCAATGAAAAACAGAGCTGGGAAACTATGGCGTGGGTCCTCCCATCTACGGCAGGGCCCCGGAGGTTGACGAGATCTGTCCAGAGTGTCTTAAGACTCTGGATGCTGTGGGGCTGTCCTGACTGACACACATCTGCAGCATCATGTGGACATCTGGGACAGTGCCCCTGGACTAGTGCTTTAACTACAGGGATGACACTCCTCAGCCTCCCCGGGAAAAGTCTGTTCAGGGATTGTCTGTTGGATAATTGAACCCCAGATTGGAGCAGTGTGGTTTTTGCCCTGGTTGAGTAACATTGGGACCAGGGAGCATGGGAGTTTGCCCAACCAGTCTACATGTGTTTTGTGGACTTGAAGAAGGTGTACGACAATGTTTCTCAGGGACTCCTGTAGAAATGCTCCAAGGATATGATCCAGATCCTGTACCTGTACAGTACCTGTACAATCAGTGTCAGAGCTTGGTCCACATTATTTGGAAGTAAATCAGATCTGTATCCAGTGGGGGTTGGAGTCTGCCAAGGCTGCCCATTATCACCAATTCTGTTCATAACTTTTATGGATATAATTTCTAGGTGTTGAGGATATCCAGTTTGGTGGCCCTAGGATCAGGTCTCTGCATTTTGCAGAAGATGTGGTTTTGTTGGCTTTATCTGGATGTGATCTTCCTCTCACTTGAGTAATTCACAGCCAAACGTGAAGCGCCTGGGATGAGAATCAGCACTTCCAAATCTGTGACCGCCTCAGGATTCCCACAATGAGCTGGCAAATGTGGTTGGGAAGAGGGAAGTCTTCCCTCCGTGCGCTGCTGCCTCCGTGACCCTGGAAAAGCGGGAGAAAGTGAATGAATTGATGGATGAATGATTTGTATTTGAGTTTCAAACTTAATCTTAGAAATTTGCTATATGTTTGAATCATTTTACACATCTGTTACTTTAACTACTGATTGTAAATATCACTGTTGATTGATATTAACTTTACTTTATTGTTCATTATCAGTTTCTATTGCAGCTGTCAGTCGGGGACCATGACATTCTTACCAGGCCTCCATGTTTAACTTCCATGACTGAAACTGGCTCTTATTTTTGGCATTACTGACTTTCTGAAGTACTACGTTGTATTAATCATCCACTGTAGGCTAACATGTTCTCCAAATATTTTCTCCACTATCTTGGTGCTGCCCACCAAACGGAAGCCTGCCAGTCAACACATTTGCACTGACCACTGATGTGTGTTTACGAGGGCAACCAGAGATGGGGATGCTGTGCTGGGTTTTCATGTCTGTATATTTAGAGAACTGAAATTCCACATGTTATTCCTGGATCCATCTGTTGGGACAAAGATGGTCTAAAGGGGGCAGTGCACCTTTCTTCATGACCAGTTTGCACTTAGAAACACAGCAAGCCCAGTAAGCTGTGATTAAAGAAGACTTCACTAGGGCTGAATTATCTAGATTTTTTTTTACAGTAATGTTACAACATAACCCCAAGTTGCTCACAGTTAATAGAATATCATTACTGTAGATGACTTGCCATGAAAATGTTCAAGAATTCTGACCAGCTGTCATAAGCACATGCACAGATGAGTGTTGAGTAAATGAATGACTCAAATAGATGTGAGGAAAGGGGAACACACCATTTTGCATGATGGCATGAGAGATTAGATGTCCATTTCCGGGCGCAGCAACTAGTGCTCTTACATAAGCATAAACAACAGGTGTTAGCGATAGACAGCATTAAGCCCAGCAGACAAGAGGGCTTGGACCACATGACATCAATGCAGTCAAGTAAATTCCCTTTCCGTGAGGGTACGAGTGTTTATGAGTATAAAGTTTGTTTCATGTTGTGCCCATTGCTTGTGCTTGTATGCTGTTGCCCCAGAGGCCTCTTGTCAGGCGCCACTTCATTTGCTATATTTGAACTCACTTCCCCCTTGTCTCCCAAAGTGCCTTTGGATCAAGGTGATCCACAGTATGTCCCCTTGGTGAGAGGGTCCAGCCAACAGGATGTGATGGCAGGCCTAGAATGCAACAGGAATCTGGCTTCCATGTTTGGCCACCACACTCATGCTTACTTTTCATGGATCACAACTGCTGTGGTTGAGAATATGTTGCACAGGTCTCGTTTTTACATATATATATTTGTTGACCTGAGTTCTATGTACCATACCACTATATCAGTATTTAGTTCAGTCTATAGTTTTGTCTCAGGAAAAAAACACAAGGTTTACCAAAAGAGCATTTATCACATTGGTGAATATGAGGTGTTAAATAATATCTCTTTGGTTTGTCACAGGTGAACTGGTCACTTGTCCCCACACTGGGAAGCAGCTGGGACAGATTCCAGCCCTTGATGGATGGCTGGATGGGTTTCTAAATGTCTAAAAAAGAAATTTCATATTAAAAGACCTGATTAGGTTGTATCATCACACTAAAATGTTTTATCCTGTGAATAATTTCTCAGGTTTAAATAAAATAACAAATATAAAATCTTTACATGTTAAAAAACTCTTAGAGTAGAAAATTAGTTTATAGTAGTTTTTTTTTTTTACATTTTTAATCATTAGGCTGTGTGATAAAATCAGTATGCACAGTCAGCCAGCAACACTAAATGATTCCAATTACCTTATGAGCCACACCTTCAAAACTAACAGGAAAAGAGAGAATAATGCCCAAGTCTGTAGGGGAAGGGGGAGGGGGGTATTTCTCAACCAACTGCATTGAGTGGTTATTTCTGGTATGGAAGAAAAGAAAACATCCTTTGGGCTGGAAAACCAATCATATAACATACTCTCCCCTCCCCGTTAAAATGACTCTTTTCCTCTGTTGAAGAAACTGATCAGATGTTCTGACCATCACTGAGCTTCAACTCTTTATCTGAACTTTGATATGCATTTGAAATACAGTCATGACGACGTTTAAAGATTTAATACCTTTAAGTTTTTATGAACTTAAAAGTTTTTTTTAAGTGGTTCATAAAAATGTTTTCTGAATTAGGACACGCCCGAATCAGCCCAGAATCAGCAATGACAGCTGTCGCTGGCCATCAATCTGTGAAGGATTAGAACATGCAACCAAACTAATTTGCTTGTTTAATATTTGAAGTTAATAAAAGAGTTAAGCTCTCTAGGGGGAATACAGCTTATAAAAGCTTAAGAGTAAAACCTGGATAAAGAAATAATTCAACCTCAAAACATGACGGAGAGCGACAGAGCAGTGTTGGGTCAGATGCTGGAAAAACATCCACGTCTCTGAACATCAGCTATTATACTTATCAGGTTTTAGTGCTGGAAAAGTGTTTGAACTCTGTTTCAAACAAATTTATTCTTAAACCTTATAAAGAATACTCAGTTATCTGAATTTATTGTGCAGCTTATTAACATGTGAGGAACATCTACCTCGTTTCTAAACATATTAGTCTCAGATGTTCTCATCAAAAACATATAAAAGGGACAGAAAGTCAGACCCAATCTATGAATTCCAATAAGCCCATTATAAAACCAGCATGTTTCCCCCTGACCTTTATGAAAGAACATTGACAGAACCAGCCGCCTTACAAAATCGCTTACAGCTGAAAGCAGACAGGGTCAATAAAGATGATGTTATGTCAGTCACAAGGAGGTGGCAAAAGCTGCTAATGGTAATTTCTCTTCTGTGAAATGTCAAATCAAATCCCCTGGTTTGCCTTCTAAGTGGGATTTTCCTTCTCTTTGCTGTACTGATCCATCTCTGTCTCCTCAATATGTTCATTATGTCCTTGTGTGAGAAAAAAAAGCATTTAGAACATGAGAAACAGCAGATTGAAGGGAAACAAAAAAAGATAAAACCAAGTAAATACAACTGTATACTCATTACTCTGTGTCATTATTCACTTAACAAAAGCTAACCCAAAGTACAGAGGAACCATGTTAAAAATGAAGTGGATATTAATTTTTATTATCTTTTTAGATCATCTTTAGTTCCAATAACTAATTTCCTGTTTGATCTTGTACTTGTACAGCGCTCTGATAAGACATTCACGTCTTTGTGGGAGAAGATTTTTAGCCTCTCTTTAGTTCATTGAGGCATGCGGCATTGGTCTCTACACAGTTGTCTGAAGGTCCTACTTGGATGAGATCTGGACTTTGACTGGGTCATGTCAACATCTTGAATGTTTCCTTTTTCAGCCCTTCTGTTACAGATTTGCTGCTGTGTTTGTGATGACTGCTGCATGAGACAGTTTCAGCCAAGTTTTAACAGAACAGCTGAACTCACATCAGACTCAATCACACTGCTACAGTCTGGTCTATTTTTAATTAATAATTGTTTGTGTCCACGGATAACACAGTTAATCTGGTGTAGAATGAACATTCATTTGTCCGTTTGACTAAAGTCTCACTGCTGAGTGGAGAGTGTATGCGCCGTCCAGCTCCTCCAGCAGGGGCTAAAGCTGCTGGTGCATAAGTGCAGATTGTTTTACTATGAGATGATTCATCTTTGCCACCATGGCCATAACTTCATTGAGACCTGAATTGGATCTTTTTGCAGCAGAGTTTCTCAATGTATTATGCAGTAGGGTTCCATAATGGGATGGCTGACTTTGTCTTCAATCAGTTTGACAGCTCTATTCTGTCAACCATGGCGGTGGTGCTGCCTGTGGTCACTGCAAACGCTTTCCCTGATGCTAATTCCCTGTTTCTCAAAAAGTTTAATTATTGTCTTGGGTTCATCTTAAATTTTTGTTTGTTGTGGATTTAAGTAAACATTGTGTTGCTTTCTTCTTTTAAGTGGAAGACAATGAGAAGACTCTGTCTAAACGTGAGCAGAATAAAGAAAGAAAACATGATGGTTTGCAGAAGGAGAAAGTCTGAGCATGGACTAAAAAATAATCACATGTAGTCTATTAAGCAGCTTATTAGCGTCCACTAAGCAGCTACTGCTAAGACTGCTGGCGCCACCATGTTTAACAAATAATTTACAGAAAATTGGAGGGCATTCAATAATGTGGACCAGAGCTTTTACAACACTGCATGTCAGAAGGGGATGTAGACATTTCAGACCTGATTTTTTTCAGTAATATAATTAACCTGATATGGATTTTGATGGTCATGTAAACAGGCTGGCTGCAAAGTGTCCAGGTCTTGTGGCTGCAGAACAAGCCCAGATCATAATTCCCCCACCACCATGCTTGTGTGTCAGAGGTGTTTTGGTCTTCCTCATCCAACAAATGACAGGTTTTGTTTGTTTGTTTGTTTAAAGAGTGATTTGTTCTGTGCATAGTGGTAATGCTGTTTATAGTAACGTCTCATCTAACATCCCCTTGCCTTCCATCGGTGCCAGGACTGGTTGGTACTCAGAGTATTTCAGAGGCTGCTATGGCAGTAAAATGTTGTCAACTGTCAAAGTCCTCAGGGACCTGACCTTGAGCTTCTCAGATTAAAACTGCTGAAAATTATGTTGTGGTTTCTGCTTTGATGATTAAAATAGTATTTGTTTAAAAATGTGACCTAGTCTGGTTATTGCCAAACTGTGTTTCGTTGCATAGTACTTGTACATGTGTAATGACAATAAAGTTGAATCTAATCTAATTTAATCTATTGGTGGGATAAGTTCCAGTGTCCTCCATTAGTGGAAGAACCAGATCAGAAAATGTACTGGATATTTCAGAAGTTTAGATCATGAATCCTGACTGGATTACAAACCATAGCGTTCCTCCAGAACCAAAACTGTTATAAAAGCAAATTTGGGTTCACAGCAAACAAGAACTGCACATTTTAAGTATTAATGCAAGCTTTGTGTGGCTGTTTTAATAAACTTTAATCTAATTAGATTTTTTTTTCTGTCTCTTTGTCTTGCAGGACCTCCAGTAAGTAGACCAGACGATGTTTGTGACCTGCATGTGGTAAAGTGACTAAAAGCATTTTATTTTTGCATTTTGGTGTGAAGTCCAATGATTGAGAATCTCCTGGGAGACTGTCCATAAATAACCGTGACCGTTATGTGGATGCAGTGGTATTACCCTGTTACATACCGTTACTTTTTTCCTACAGACCAAATATTTCAAGCAAAACTTGTGGATTTAAATTGAGGGGAGAATTTAAAGTGTAGTCTTTAAAAAAAGGTTTAGGCATTGAATCTTTTTGCTTCTTAAACGGCTAACATGGACAGTGGCCCGCTGCAGCGCATCCTGCCACTCGCCCACTGAGTAAAGGGATTGGCTTCATCCACATTCGGCTTTCCAGAGGACAAAATGAATCATGCCTTCAACTTCAGAATGAAGAATTTAGTAAACAGAAACACCTTCTGACTTCTGTGAGTCAGTTTGGTGTGAAGTAGCAGAGCTCCAAACATCTGGCTACTCTGGATACTCTGACTTTTGGACTTTCTGTCTCACTTTTATAATCAAGTCTGCCAAATATCCCTCCCTGGAAAATTTGAGGAATATTTTCTACAATGGAGATATTAAGGAAAATGAGGTCAGACAGACATAGTTCACAATTCCTCTTTTGTATAAGACTTTTTTCTTTCTTTAGGATCTGAGTATTTAATTTCTTTTGGGTTGTTTTTTGTAGTTAATTCCAGCTGGTAGATCCTGATTGGGTCATCAGCTCATTATTTATTGCTAACAAGGACCTTATACTTCATGTTCATTAGTATGAATGTTACGGAAATTATCATTTATGAGGAGGAAATGTGAGAGCTGTAAGAAAATCCAGGCAAGCCTAACACAAGAAGACTCCAGGAGACCAGCAGACTCAGAAGCAGAACCTTCTTACTGTAATCAGTAAGCAGAGCAAGACCATGTGACCTGCATTGATTTTAAAAAGCAGCCTACAGATACTGTAAGTGGTAGGATGAGATTAGTTTTATTTTCAGCTTGGTCATAGCGATAGGTCATCTAATTTTCAATTAATATAAAAAATCTGCAAAAACTATTTTAACAGGAAAAAATGCATTCCATTTGAAGTAATCTCTGCGAGGTTAGTATTTAGTTAATCATAAGCAAAAGCTTTGTGGGGAAATATCACATTTCAAAGCTGATTTATTCACCCAGTCTTCAAGTTGTAGTCCCATTACCAGGTGCTTGCTAGCATTAGCTTGACTGTCACAATGCTAACAATGTCTGTTAGAAATTAGATGAGTAACCTGTCAAAACCATAACACCCATCTCCTGAAACCATCTCAATGTTATCCTTATGTAAATCTAGAAGAACATGGCTGTTGCTGGGCAACATCACAGCGTACATCACAGTCCTGTGAGCATTAAGTGGCTCCTGTGTGGAAATGTGTTCAGAGGATGGTTGAAATCTTCCTAAATGTCTTAAACAAAATACCAACAGCAACCTCCAGCAAGCTCCAAAGGAGGAAGTCCACTGGGAAAAAATATTTATCAGAGCTAAAAATACGGTAGCCGTATCCACTAAAGATCAGTTTCCAGTGTTTTTCTGTGTGTATGTGTCCAAGTTCAGCCTTAGTGGCACACGGCTTCTGGCTAAAATAACACCAGTATAACTGGAGAATGGAGTAAATTAAACCTCTCTCTTATACACCCCAAATCACTTCTTATTGAGCAGAGAAGTACCCAAGAGACCATACATCCCACGTACAATTGGCAAAAGTACCCCCACACCCACCACCCCTGCCTACTTTTCCATTCATCCAGCAGCATTTTGCCAAATGGGAGCCACATGTTGGAAGGTTACTGTGTAATTCAAGTGAAGGGTTTCTTCCGGCATAGAATGACCTCTGACCCCTGCAGACAGTCCCTAGAGAGCTAGTGGCTGATGAGTCCGCATATAGGTGCTGCATGTTCACACTCAGCACCTGGCAATGCAATGTCATGCACCTCCCTATGACGGCCTGATAGCTAGTTTGTATTAGAAGAATAGCTGTGAAAATAACAAGTCAGGTACCAGGAACACTAATGCAGGCTCACAATAGAAAGTTTAAGAACTGCATTTCTCCACAGGACTGTTTTATTTAACACCATGTTCTCCAAATGAAGCTGTATAACTTAGAGATTATGTTTTGAGTTTGCCAAAACCACCATGCTACCTCAATTCAACCAAGTAACATGTAAAAATAATGTTACTGAAAACACTCTGGCATAATTATGACCCAGATTTTTGTCTCTATGTCACATCCAACTCTGACGTTTTCTCTCATGGTGGAGTTTTCTTGCAGGTTGAATTGGTATTACCTAAAAAGACTCATAATTAGTTTTACAACTTTAAATGTTAACCTAAAAGTTCTGAATATTGCACTAATGCAGATATAAGGAATTTCTATTAATAGGTGAAGAACAAAGATGTTCCAAAAAGAAGAAACCAAAAGGCTTCAAAAGTGTTATTTACAAAAGTAAACTCTTTCACAGTTTGCACCAGCTGCAAGACTGGATGAAGAAAAAATTAAGCATTTAGTAGAGTATACTGAAAAGATGCTGTCGGTCATCTGTCTCCTAATTATTATCACAAATACAGTAATATTGAGAAGACATGCTTCAGAGGGGCTGCATTATATTTATATTGTGTGCTGCCAATATTCACTACAGTTTACTACATTGTGTACTCAGCTAGATTTCTAAGTCTATAAAACTATTAAATAATCTGTAAGTATTACAGCAGATAATTCTCCTGATTACTCACAGTAAGCTCAAAACTGATCCACTTTTTTCAGCTGATCTTTGCAAAAACATACATTATTTCTGTAGTATAGCCCAAAGCAGGGGTCTCCATCTCTGGCAGGGTAGCTACTATCCTGCTGGTTTTTGTCTTTCTCTGGTATGATACACCTGATTCAACTTGTTGTTGACCTGCTTGTTAATGAGCCATTAATTTGGGTTAGGTGTGTTGCAGCAAGGAAATGCTGAAATAAAAAAAAAAAAAAACGTTTTAGGCAACTGTGGGTAATCAGATTAATTCTCAGTACTATCAACTACTTAACTTCTCTGTCCTCTTCAGGACAGATGGCAGCTGTTCCCTTTAAGCTAGAGGAAACTAACCATAAGCTAAATAGAAAAAGAGAGACCAGCTGCAACCAGTAGCACTCCTGCCAATTACCAGTGACCATTGGCTGCTCATTCACCCTGTCTTGTCTGGAACAGCCATGGCTGTTCTTCAGAAGCTAGCAAGTAATAGTCATTAGCTGCCAAATGCCTAGAGAGGGCAAAAAGCCCAACGGTAGCCGGTCGCATTTAGGCCAATTCCCAGCTACAATCGGCTGCTCATCTACTACGTTCTGTTTGGGACAGATGCCGGCTGTTCCCTAGAAGCTAGCAGGTGCTTGCCATTTGGCTTACAGAGGACAAGAGAGACCAGCAGCAACCAGTAGAATTCAGTTTCATTCCTAGTGACACCACTATCCTGTCAGGAACTGACAGCAGCTGTTACCCCGAAGCCAACAGAAACTAGTCTTTAGCTGTCTATCACCTAGACTGGATAGAACGGAGGTCTAACAGCAACCAGTAGCATTCAGGCAAATTCCTAGTGACCATCGGCTTCTAACCATGTTTGTCCAGTCGGTGCAGACATAGCTAATATTCAGCTACAGTACATCATATTTCATGAAAAATATTGGTATCAACCCATTAACTTCCCAAACCCGGAATCACCATCACCCCTTCATTTGCCTCGCCCAATCAGAAGGAACTTCCTCCTCATATCTCAGAGACATTTATAGGACAAAGTCTCTGTCATTCTATTTCATCCTAGTTTAGCCTATGATGGGTGAAAAATTCACTTCCAGCTTAGCCATCATGACTGAACCTGAACTCTAAACCTCATCACAGTCTTTATTCAGGAATGTTGATAAAGCACCAGAATTCAGAGCGAGCTGTTTCCGTCTACTTGGTAAAGTGTCAGAGCTTCAACAGTTAAGACTTCCTGTTTTACTTCCACCCAATTAGCAATATCCTTTTTTTAAGAGCTGTTCACTCAAGTTCCGCTCGCTTTCTGGAAACAAAACATACTTGACCCCAATGTGCTCCTTCCTATCTGTAGTACCCACCTATGATTGAGAGGAATTGTGCTCTAGCTTCTTGTGATTTGTTCTTGATGGAAGCCTCCATTCCAATGTATTGGTGTATTTGTACTAGCAGGATATTTAGGATGGGAGGGGTCAGTTTGAAAGGGCTTTTCATGCAGAATGAAAAGGATTCGAAGCCCCTATTCTTCCTGTGTTTGCATGAGTCTTTGTGATGAGAAATGTTCAGAAAATTGAAGCTGTGCTAAAAAGATTGATAGAATGCATGTTAACCAGCAAGTTAGCTTCTGTGCTGTGACTGAGCTGATGGGCCAAAATAAAAAACATAAATTCATTCACAGTCTCCTTGTGTTTTTATCTTGGCATAGTTCAGCACAGCTATCTTTTACTGTCAGAACTTTATCTGTAATAATGAATTCTTTCCTTTTTGGACCAATTATTTTGCACCCCTTTTTCAGGGTCCTCCTGGACGAGCAGGCTTTCCGGTAACTGTCTTTTTAACTTTAACTGTCTGTGTTTCTTTGTGCAAAAGTTGCATGGGTTAATAGTGATCTTTGTTCTCTGCTGAATAGTGTTGTTTCTGTTTGGCTAACACACCTTTCATCTTTGTGTCTGGGACATTTTTTTCTGTTTAATCACTGATTAAAGTAAGGTTGTGCAACTTATTAATAGAAAATAGTTTAATATCAAGTGATAGCTGTGTTAAAGAGTGAAAGTTCTTATAGTCAGTAGTGTATACCACTTCATCTACATTTTAACCAAAACAAAGATCAACAAAAGGTTTATACAAGTTATGTTTAGTAAGAAAAGGAGTTAAAGGGATGGTACACCATAATCTCTTAACCAACATTTTTTCTTGTGAGTTGCAAAGCCTTGCTTTAAATCAAAGATCCTATGACTACAGACTGCAAATAGATTACAAAGGCGTTTGTGACAAATGTCCTAATTCAAGACTCCCTGCACTTCCCCAGTCAATGGCTTGTTTTACATGACCAGTGTGGTCAGATACATTAGACAATTAATTAATAGATTTATTCTGCAATTTCTGCTCTCATTATGTTTGACAGATATCAGAAATGCCAGTGTGTCAGTGGAACTAACTGCTTGCTTCTTACAAAGCTTAAAAGTATCCATGAGCTGCAAGTCATATCACATCTCAGTCTGTCTTTTTGGTAAAACAGTGGCTATGCAACCAACCACTGTCTCCTGTTGGAAGTTATTTTTACGTGTTTATTAGGGAGAACAAAGTGAAATTTAACTCTGGGTGAAATGCCATAATGTAACTGTGATTGTGTTTGATCTGTTTATTATGAGCATAAAACTCCAGATTTTTATCACTCTTTCTCTCTCTTATCAGTTAATATATTTATTTTCTATACCACTTAGTCCAGTTAAGGATTGGTGGAAGCTGGAGCCTATCCCAGCAATTAGCGGGCGAGAGGCAGGTGACATCCTGGACAGGTTGCCAGTCAATCACAGAGACGCAAACAATACAACCATTCACTATAACTTCTATGGAAAATGTAGAATGACCAGTTAGCCTGACATGTCTTTGGATGGTGAGATCAAACCGGAGTGCCCAAAAAGGACCCATGCTTATACAGGGAGAGCATTCAAACTCCACACAGAAAGGCCACTGTTTGAACCTCCCCCGAGCCGAGGCTCAGGTCAGGGCCTCAGGGCTAATCACTATACCACCATGCAACCCTAATATCCAATTATTTCAGTTCAATTCAGCTTTATTTATACAGCAGCAAGTCACAACAAAATCCGCTCAAGGTTTTCTTACAGATATAGCCATAAAGAAGCACAAACAAATGAAAGCAACTAAAGGGATTGGTAAGGCTCACCAAGTCAGACCTAACTGTAAGATTAATCAGAAAGGAAAGTTTAACGATAATCTGAAAAGGAGAGGAAGCTGTTTATCATATTAAAGCTATGTGGCAGAGTTCAGGATTCATTTTGGGTATCAGTGCTGTTAGCACAAGGTACACACAATTGTTGTAGTTTTGTTATCTGGTGAGAACCTTACGGAGGCGAGAGATAATACTTCCATTCATCCATCCATCCATTTTCTACCGCTTGTTCCCAGAGCGGGGTCGCGGGGGGGCTGGAGCCGATCCCAGCTGTCA
>JBAMHV010000017.1:572525-587497 GCA_037177535.1 Pseudomugil gertrudae | reverse complement strand
GGAGGAAGCCGGAGTACCCGGAGAGAACCCACGCTAACACGGAGAGAACCCACACTAACACAGGGAGAACATGCAAACTCCAGAGGTAGGAGGTGGAGCTGAGATAGCACGGAGTTTTGTCTGTAGCTGGCGGCAGAAATCACTGGAGGGAGGGTAGCAGATCCAGGCAGTCTGGTGAAAGATTACTGGGCAGAAGGAAAAAGACAAACAGGTTGACTACGAGTTGGGTGACGAGTGACTACGAGGCAGCTTTAACTTAGTAAACTTTAACTGATACCGCTGGTAAGCAGATGAACTGGCACTGAATGGATGGCAGTCACAGGACTTATCCCTCCCTCACTCTCATTAGGGCTGACACTGCCATTATACCAGCTAGTTACACAGCAGCTGCTTCTTTCAGATGTCGTCCATCTTGGCTGCCCCCATGGTTTATGTCTTTGCCAGTAGATATATCTGAACGGGCACTCGCTGCACTGGCACGTATCATAATTTCTTCAGAAATATTCTCCCTCGCATATTGCTGTATACATGTTCTGTAATCCTGTGCCCTGGCATCAATCATGCTGCAAAAATAGGACAACAAACTGGCACTGGTTGACATGTCTCAACTGGGTAACTCTCGTTTTGACATGAATGCATTCATGGCTGTGGACCAGTACAACCACAGTACATTTAGTTCTGAGTTTTAGCCCTCAGAATCATGCCAGCACCTCTAGCTGCAGAGCTTTTCTCATGCGCTTCTGTTTTGTATCAAACTCAGATGGTGACAGTTCACCTTGCCCATCCAGTGTCTGACCCTAAACTAGTAAACTACTCATGGTTCCGTTATGAATGAGAACATCCCAATGTATTACTTACTCTTTTTTGTAGTAAAGGTTTTTGTCAAACTGCAAGATTGCTTCCTAGATATGTGATCGTTTACAGTTAACAAGCTAAGGGAAAGAACTCCTTTAGCAATCTTTGATTTAATAATGGGGTGAGGATGTGGTTTCTGGGAAAGGATCTTTAAACTGGGAAAATTAAGAAGCTGCATTTTTGTTGAATGTGGTTATTTCATAATGGCGCATGTTAGATCAGAGTAACCGAAGCAGGCTGACAGTTCTGTTATGATGGATGGATTATAAACACATTGGTCTCTTCTCTTGTTACCAACACACATAATTTATGCAGGTGGAATGCACTTACAAGTACAAGTGGAGCATTCCTGGGGCTGCCACTAATAACAGAATAATAACTTATTCATGATCTATGGAAGCTTGCATGACTCCCTCATCGCTTCACAAGTAGCTGCCATACAGGAGGCGAATACAAACCGAGACTGGTTAAGTTAACTGTGTATGAGTCTGGTCCAGCTAAGGCTCATTAAGGCTGTAAATATGCCTGAAACTCCCCGACAGACACCACCAAGGACCTGCAAAAATCCTTTAGAGTGCAGTGAGTGTGTCAGCTTCAGTCCTAAAGTGTGTTTATACATGTGTGAAAGTGTGTGGTGATACACCAGCGCACAAGGGACTATCAAAGCTTTAATAATCTGAATATCACATGACAGTGTGACAGAAACAGAATGCTTCAAATGCTGGTAAAAACCCATCAACACCAGCTAACATCTGGCTTTTGATGGTAATGTAACATGTTTTAATTGGCATTAAGTACCTTGTTAAATGGAGACTTGCTTTCATTGGCTGCAGCTCTGCACTGCACTGGTGAAGGACTAATTTTCAATCAGGTTGCTGAGGTTGGCTCTAAGTGAGCTTAGCTCAGATTTACTGTTACGAAAATTACATTTATTGATGGTAACGTCTCACCTCAAACTGAAGTTAGAGATGTAATAAATGAATATAAACATGCACTACTTTATGAGTAACTTTAGTCAGATATATACACACAGATATTTAGAGTTTTTCTAATCTAACCCTATAATCCCATTCTATTAGTTACAACAAAGCCATCTCAAATCATTTTACAGACATAATCAGTTCAGGCTAACTTGTTATGATTAGATATAACAAATCCACATTAGTCCCATTTCTAAAATTTGTGTTCATAAAAACCAATTCAGCAACAAATAACCTAAAACTCGCATATATATAGAGAGGTTGTCTGCTTTATGAACCCAACCTGGGAGCTGCTTCCATGACAGAGGGGTCCCCTAGCTGAAGGCTCCAATAATAATAATAAGTAATGTTTACTTTATTATTCCCAACTGTGAAATAAGACACTGCATTTTACCCATCGCTAGTAGATTTACTAGAGAGCCCTGGTTTGCAATATTTCAGTGCCCGGGGAGCAGTTGAGGGGTTAAGGGCCGTGCTCAGGGCCCTTCAGTCGTTTACCTTTGTTACCAGACTGGGGACTATGGGACCAGGTCTTCCAGACTAAAGCCCACTACTGCAATCCCCCAACTTATAGTTCAAGCAGCAAAATTAAAGAAAATAAATCTGATTAGATTCTTTGTCTCAGAACATGGAGAGACGTAGATGTCCTAACCTCCATCATAATGCTTCATGGTCTGGTCTTTGATCTCAGATTTTCTCTGGAGGCATTTTTTGTATGTGAATAACAGTTGTAGTCTGTCTTCCCCTGCAATGCTGACCGCTGCACACTATCCAGATGCTTTTCTTTTCATATGTCTGTATGTCGTAATCAGAAACATGGAGGAAACGTTAACATTGAGGAGTGCTGTGATTGGTTAATGTCACAAGGACCTTCACATTTAAGTGAAGGCTGAATTTGCATTAATAGTTGTGATATGTCATATCATAAATCCCTGGAGGCACTTCCATGAATGGCTTTTAATCATTTTGAGTGTGTGTTGGTTTTAGATAAAGAAAACATCCACAGTGAAAAACAATGACCTGAAGGTTCTTTTATAAAACCCTAAGAAGTGTTGGTTGGATCAGTGCTGTATGGAACCATCAACAGGATGAAATCCACATTTAATGTGGCAGGTCCTCTGCGACAGCCAGGCTTTGAATCAGGACCTTGGACAGGGCTTTAAACAGCTCAGCGGCAGCGTGGGAGAAGGCTTAATAATTATACATCACAAACTACCCCCTCAGATGGAAGCAAATGTGTTGGTCTTTGTTTAGATTTGGTAAACACACAAGACACGAGCACAGGAGATGGCTTCAGATGTTAAAGACAGGAAGTCGAGCTGACTTCTGAACTGCTGTTCAATGTGTGTTGATTTAAGTCTGATTTATGTCTGGGACAAATGAACCATCCTGTAGTCTGACTAATAAGAGTCGGAGCAAAGGCGAGACACGGAGGAAAATCTTATCACACTGACAAAACAGTCAGATGAACTTGTGTTAATGATTATTTCTGAACACAGAGAAAGAAAAAGCTGCAACGGAAGCCAGACATTCAGGCCCACCGTGTCTGTTGTTGACAGTAGAGACTTTATTTTTTAACAAATGAAGCGACGGGACCAGCGCATGGGGTGGTGTTTTTACAATCCTGGTATCTTCTGCTTGTTCCTGACCGAAACGTGTTGCTGGTTCAGCAACGCTGATCTTTGTTCGGCTTTGTTTTAGGCTTTTTTTTTGTTGTTAAAATACAGAAGCAAAAAGCTATTTGTCCATGAAAGTTACATAAATGCAAGAGTCTGATGAGCAGAGAGGTTTTAGCACTAACTATCTGCATCAAATGGAGATTTGTGGCTGTATTTTAAATGTGTGTTTGTCTTACTATTAGGCATGGCATGTTCATCCCACTAACATTAATGGTTCTGTTGCTTAAAGGGATACCATGATAGGAGGACATTTTTGCCCTGCATGACATTACATAACATGTAACACGGCTAACAGACTGCTAACAGCAGCTATTGCTTCAATAAAAGCATTGGATCTGTAAATAACAAATGACCTGGAAGTCTAAAAATCACAGTATCCCTTTAAGAGTTTCAGTTAACTTAACCATGTAATTGATCCCTATTCCTTCTGAATCTGCACTGATCAATAGGGTGACAAAGGAAGTATGGGAATTCCTGGAAGAATGGTGAGTGGTTTTGCTACATTATGGTTATATTTAGATTCTTCTCCAGAACTGATCAAAATTAACAAAGTAGAGCCAGTAGTAAACAAGTGCTGTAACAGATGGTTAATTCCAGTTAAATCATGGTTAAGCTACTTTTCTATGTGACATCAGCTCAACGTGTTGAGGCAGAATCACAGGCAATTACAGTTATGCCAATTAATATTCAGCTGTCGCTGCACACAGACTACACCCATTTTATATGAACGCACACTCATTTTAATTTAAAAACTTATGAAACCCTTTGAATTTCCTTTGGGATCAATAAAGTATTTTTCATTCATTCATTCATTATAATAAACCTTATAAGTCAAACTCGGTTGACTTATTGCATTGATAACCAGCTTCATTGCACAACTTATCCACATCCTCAGGTCTATGTAAGTCTACCTAGGTAATAGCGAGAAACCCAGGGAAGGTAATCACGCTTTGTAGTGAACACCTCTGAATGATGTGACCTCGTTGCTGAAGGAATCTGGCTCACTTTAGCCGAAAGTTTTCTTTATTTGAAAATTCTTTAAACTTGACTTCCTAAGCATCACTATGCAATTAAGCTACTTTTATTCATTTATTTATTCATTTTTGGTACAGACATAGATAGTTTGTTTCTCACATGGCTAAACACAAGCAATATATATTACTGTACCACTATGCCTGAACATAACGCCTGCCCTGACACCTGCTGCTGCAGTGGATATGTTGGGTTATTGGGAGGAAGATATATGAGCAGCTCGTCAAACAGCTTTCAAACATAACATTGGTTATTAGACCGACTCTGCACATTATGCTTTTAGTTTATTTTGGACATTTTTATTAACAACAAATCTAATGTATCTAAAATATGCACATGTTACCTCAAATTGTAAAATACATTCAGTGTTTTAGGCGAGACAGGTTATTTGTATTGTATAGCATATTTCATGCATAGGACAGTTCAAAGAGCTTTACATAAAGCACTAAAAGCTTTGCAGGACCTTTTTTTATTTAAAAGATGTTTTTCTGTGTTATATATTGCTACCCTCCAGTGCAAAATATGATTTGGCTTTAAAAAAAGATATAAAATCCAATGCAATGCATACTCAGAATAAATTGAATCCACTTGAAGCACTAAAACACATTTGGATATTGTGAGCAGCACTTTGTTTGCAGCATAATGAGGCCTTAAGCTTCCATTTTCCTACTTATAACTTCCACATCATTACCGTAGCTCCCCAATCATCCCCCATCACCCCCCATCACTAGTCCTGAGGATGCTGCATGCCCCGAGCCCTCTCCATGTCTCTAACACTGGTTCCTCTCTTTCTTGTGTTTCTCTCCCCCTTCACACCTGTTTGCATGCCACTGTGTCTGCTGTGACTGATCCCAGGGCTTAAAAGGACAAGCAGGGGAGAAGGTAAGTTTAGGAGCATGTGCTGTTTAAGGTCTTATAAAAGTGTAGCTTTCCTGCTTATACGATAAGGGAATCCACATTTTTGGTCTTTGGTTGGTGTCTTTTGTTACATTGGTCACATTCAGTCAACTTAAAGAAAAGGAGGGAACATTTTGGCTTTTTAAGGTTGTTTTCTGCTCAGATTTGACTTAGTGGGTGGTTCAGATGCTCAGAAGTAGAGTGTATAGGTAGCATGTGATATATATCAGTGGATTTAGTCTGTGTTTTTAAACAGCGTTAGGGTCGCAATCTGTGAATGGTTTCCCACCCTGATTGGATTACCTGAACTCTTTACACTGTGAAACACAATAGCAACTATTTGTCACATAAGCGTCTAAAAGTTCTACTTTAAGACTCCCCAAAGAAAGTAAAGAGACATTTATAGAGGCCAGGGCAGAGTGCGTGCGGCATTTCTTTGAGAGAACTAGAAATGAACAGTTATATATTATGATAATTGTATTGTTTCTGGTGTGTTATGCAGCAGTTAAATCTGGGCTTTGTGTCATGCTGAAATAATCATTAATACGAGCTGCCAGCTGGATGAAAGAATGACTGATATTTGCCTCAAGGTGGACATAACATGTAAGGCTACTTTTACTGTAGTCTCTGGTATCTCCCACTTGGCTTTATGAATTAGAAAAGTGCGCCAACAGAGATGGTAAACATGCGGTTAATTTTCCGGAGGGAACATTAAACTCAGAATGATCATTTTTATTCACAGCAGAATTTAAAACTAGTCTCATTCCTGCACACGGTTGCTGAGGGTTGATGCAAGTTTGTTGCATTTCCACAGAGAAAAAAAACCTTAGGTTTATGCTGTGGCACCTCTACAACTATCATGTAGACACAGGTGTGTTTTCAGATTATAAAGCTGAGCTGTGTTTTCAGTGTCAGCTGTGATGTTTGATGATTTCTACAAAAAGTATGATTTATTCATAATACATCTTTTGAACAAAAACTTACACCCAAAGCTGCAAGAGCTAAGCATATTTAAGGCTATTGTTTAGAGAGTTTAATATGTGAGCTGTGAAATTTGGGGCTTGACTCTGCATCCTTGCAACTAATATGAAACATTTCAAAGTTATAACCTGGAAACATGATCAGACCCATGATCACTGCTCAGTGTTTGTCCATCAGACAGAATTGAACCAGTACACACATCGAGGCTCATCCATCAACAGTACAATATGGTTATATGATAAGTAGCGTTTAAAAAGGAAAAATATATATACAGACATTTTAAAAAAAAGGGAATAAAACTGAAACTGTAACAACAGTTCAAAGGAAACATCAAAGCATGAAAAATTGTTTGGCATGAAAATATGAACAGATTGTGTTACTCTGATTCAGCAACACTGTAAAAAGTAGTTCCAGGATGATGTTTAGCATTGTGTAACATCTTCTCGTGTTTTAACATCTGTCTGTAAACATCTGGGAAGTGAAGAGACCAGCTGATGGAGTGCTAAAATCTTGTTCCATTCTGGTCTGATGTGGGGTTCTAGCTGCTCTACAGTCCTGATTTCTGTATTCCTGCTTTCATGAGGCTCTAGATGTTTTGTACTGGTGCAACATCTGGACTGCGGGCAGACCAGTTCAGCAGCTGGACTCTGTTCCTCCATGCTGCTGTGATGGATGCAGGATGTGGTTCAGCATCGTCTTGCTGAAACCTGCAGAGAGACGTTGTGTGGATGGAGCAGATGTTGCTCTAAAGCCTCCATGTACTTTCCAGCACTGGTAGATTTATTAATACTATATTAGTTTATGAGATTTGTAAATCATTGCATCCTGTTTTATTTAATTTATTTATTTTAAAAAGATATTTACATTCGCTCAATCTTTCAAACAACTCTTCTATGGACTTACACTATGTTATTTAATTATTATAGCATGCAGAATTCAGAGTGTCCATACTCATCTAAGGACAGGTTGACCTTAGGGACCTAGGGAAGCTAGGAATCTATCTACTGACCCTTCAGCTGTCAACTGCTCATCCCGCTGAGCTACAGCTTGTTCCTTTGGGGAATGGCAAAAATAATATGTACAAGAGGAGAAAATCATTAAAATATTCAAAACAGGAAACAAAGACTATGACTGGACACGTGTAAGAGTCAGTGCAGCGTGACTGGAAGAATTTTCCTAACAGGATACAGGATGCAGACGTGGAGGGCAACGGCATACCTGTGACACAAAGGTGAGCTGTTCAAATGCCAAGCTAAGTTGGATTTCCTGAGCTGAAGTGTTCAAGATTGAGCACCCTCTTTCTGTGCCAAGGGTTGAACGAGATAAGCTGATCTTGATGGAGAGGGGTCCTGCAGACCACTTCCAACCTCATCCTTCATGATGTTTAGCCTTCCTACAGTGTATTTGAACTATTTAGGAACGTATTATTCATGCAGGACAACCAGTTGTCTGTAGTCCAGAAAGGTCCGGCCCATCTCTCTTCACTGCAGAGTCATCAGAAAATGTCTGCAGGGATCATGACTCAGATGAGTACAGAACATCTAAACGAAGGAAGTAGAGTCGCCTAAACACACTGCCAACTACTACATACTACTTTACTCCTTTCCAGTACTATTTTACTCATTCCCAGGAATACTTTACTCCTTCCCAGTACTACTTTACTCCTTCCCTGTACTACTTTACTCATTTCCATGGTATTTTACTCCTTCGCAGGACTACTTTTCTCCTTCTCAGGGCTATTTTACTCCTTCCAAGTACTACTTTACTCCTTTCCAGTACTATTTTACTCATTCCCAGGAATACTTTACTCTTTCCCAGTAATAATTTACTCCTTCCCAGTACTACTTTACTTCTTTTCAGTACTACTTTACTCCTTCCCAGGGCTACTTTACTCATTTCCATGGTATTTTACTCCTTCGCAGGACTACTTTTCTCCTTCTCAGGGCTATTTTACTCCTTCCAAGTACTACTTTACTCCTTTCCAGTACTACTTTACTTCTTTTCAGTACTTTACTCCTTCCCAGGACTACTTTACTCATTCCCATGGTATTTTACTCCTTCGCAGGACTACTTTTCTCCTTTCCAGTACTATTTTACTACTTTAGTAGTTTGGACTTTCATTTCAGACATGAGCTAACAGGCCTTTTGTTTTTGGAGGTGCAATAGCACATTTCAGTGTCAGCTTTGCTTCTGTTGAAAGTATCAAAAAGCAAATAAATACAATCAGATTTAATCAGGTTTATTGGCAACTTACCTGAATTTAGCTTAAATTAAAACCATGACCACGTCTCCCTCAGATGTTACTGTTGGCTTGTCTGCAATATATTTTCCAACATTTCAGGAGAAAGTATATTCCTTGTTTTGCTGACTGGTAAAATATTTAATGAAACTTTGATAAAATTTCCCCTGTCACTTTAACACACAGCCTCCTGCACATTTGCAAAAGCAATTATTAGATTCTAAACTGTCAAGTCTCAGAAGACTGTTGTACCACACTGAAGACACAAGTGATCATTACCAGATTTAATATGACCAATCAGTCAGAGTCGTTCAGCCTAATTTCCTTCTCATCATAATAGACAGTGATTTGGGTCTTATTGGTTTGCTGCTGAGTCACTGCCCGGACAGAGAGGGTAGGGGAATATGGGAATTATACACAATCCCATTGGCTGTGTCTGCCTGGCATAAAGTGTTTTCCCATCACTGCATTCTCCAAACTGATGGCTTCTGTGGATTTTGTGGGAATGTTTTTTGGGCAGACTAAACCAGACTGAGAGAAAACCCAGAAATTCATGATGGATAGAAAACAAGCAAAAGCCCTGGCAGAAGCAGTACATTTTTCTCTATGAACATGAGAAAATTTCATTTAGAAGGAAATGAGATCTACATAGTTTAGTCTGCTTGTAAGTCCACAGAAGTTTGTTTTTAGATTTTGTCTCTGTGGGTCCAGACTTCATCTGAAACTTTGCCTTGTTACCTTGACCTTTCACCACCCTCAGAACCAAAGTAATCCAACCTGTTCACGGAAGTGTCTGCAGATCTTCACTTGTCTGATCTAGTGAGGATGTAGAAAAACAAGAAAGTTGCTGAAAACCGTCTCACGACATAATTATGCTGTTTTCATCATTACCATTGCCTTCTGACCCCGAAGTTGAACAGCCATGAAATCACTCTGAAAGTAGACATGTTTAGAAAACATATTTCATGTTTAAATTTGTCTTATTGATGACTGGGACTTTGTCCTGATGGCGCCTTTTTCCTTCCCGAAGACAGATGTTTATTAGCGGAAAACTGAGTCCAGTTTGACTGGCTTCGGTGGTTTGTGGACTCGGGCAGGAACGGTGAAGAAACCTGCACAGGCCACTGCTGTAATGGTGTAAATTGACGGGTAATTGCCCAAGTGAGGCTGGAGGCGCTTCACTGTTTATTCTGCAGCACAGCTGATAATTGGAGGTACAGTGTTAAACATCGGCCTGAAATCAGATGCTGCTGGACTGGGAAGAATGTCAAAAAATTAACATGTGAGGCTGTTTTGTAAAAAAAAAAAAAAACAGAAAGCGTCTAACTGTGGGTTCCTGGCTAAACACAAGATTATGCATTGATATAAATTATATTTCAAACTAAAGTATTTGAGTTTGGAGTTTACAGCTAAATGTTCTTACAACAGCCTCAGTCAACCTGACTGTTGTTTACAGTAAAAGTATTTTATCTTTGAAGATGGACCTTTGTTATAGAAAGTGTGTCTGTTGAATTCCGGGATTACGAGGCTATATTTGTTTTAAAGGGAGAACAGCTTTTGGATATGTTTCCATTAGTTTTTAACAAAACAAAGGCAAAATTGCCCAAGTTTTAACAAAGTATAATTGCTGTTTTTCCATTTTTTCCATTGAATTGTGTTTAGCACATAAGCTGCTATTTGACTTGACCTCCACTAAAGTCATTATGTAATCTTTTGACTTGATGTGTGTACTTTGTAATTCAAACATTTAAAAAAAATGTTAAATGTTTTATGGTGGCTGGATAGAAGGTCAGCTACCTTACAAATGATCCCATCACCTTCACATTCTTCATACCTGAGTTCCCCGCCAGCTGACATTAGTGGTTAGCGCACAAGCTGCAAGTGTTCCCTCCCAACTCTTGATGTTGTCACCAACCTTCATCAATAAGCTGCTACCATAACCTAAACATGGCATAAGCTTTGCATTTCTGTGCATCAAAGGACATTATTTTTAATCAAGTTACTGTGTTTGTGCTGTAGCTTTGTACTTTCAGAGACCCCCTGTGCTGTGCTGATTTTCTCTGGCAATGACTGAACTGTGACTGCAACGACAGAAATCCTCCACTGTCATCTCATCCTTTCCTTTCTGTCTTCTTCTTGTCTGTCTCTTCATGTACAGGGTGCACCAGGCGAGCCAGGCTTATCTATCATTGGACCAAGAGGACCTCCTGTAAGTGTTTTACTTACTTGTGTTGTTATGGCCACAGATGACAACAGGCTCTTTCTGTTCTTTTGCCTAAACCACGTTTTTTTATATATATATATATATACACTTTTCTTTTTTTTATTTCATTGCTTACATCAGAGAGGTGGCAGAAATTATGTTTTTGCTGGTGTTTGTCTCTATGCCTGTTTCTTAGCCACTTTATGCAAAACCTACTGGATTGACTTCCATGATTTTTTTTTTCAAAATGTGTCTTGGTCTAGCTTTAATTTCATAAAATTCTGCCAGTGATCCAAATCTCCATCTGAATCAAGGAATTTTTCTAAGAATTCTTTTGCATTGCGAGATGATTTTAGTATATATGTATATAACTCCTCAATGTCATGATGTTTGTCTAAAAAACACAGATGTGTCCAAAAACAGTAACAAATACAGGATCTTTCCCACATAAACAACACAATATCGCCAAGACACCGTGGTTTAATTTTAAGTAAATCTGAAAATCTAATAACGTTTACAGAAAAATCAATGTAAAATTATAACATCTGGTGGAAATAATGTGCTTGATGGAGGTCTCTGCTCTCAAAGTACTTTTCTCATTGTATATTTTTTAGCTTAATATTTTTATATAAAATAACCAAATACACACACCTGGACAGGTGATTAGTCTATTGCAGGACCAACTCAAACAGCCACGCACTTCCTCTTCAGAGCTGTGAGGTTGCAGCATAAACTGCCACCAACATATATTTAATATCATTTTTTTTATTGCTAAAACAGTATTTAGAAAATGTTTTCATAAAATAAATAGTTTGAAAAATTATTTACTTTATTTATTTATTTGAAATAATAATATTTGTTTAATTTTTATTAATTTTAATTATGAAACAATGTATTATAGTCATCTTTACATTGATAGCAACTATCAAACCACAATAAATCTATAAAATCCCACATTTCACATTATGATCAGAGTAACTTATCAAGTTCTAGAAGTTATTTAAAGTGTTTGTGCGTGTACATTTCCTTGTGTGTGTAGTAATCCTGACCCCCTGAAACTGAAATTGTGTCAATTAGGTTGTATCTTACTTTTTTTAACAGGTACTTTTATTAAATTTAACAATTATTATTTATTTTCATGTACTAAATTCCTACTGTGGGCCAGAGTGGAGCTTCTGGTGGGCCGGTTTTGGTCCCCGGGCCATGTGTTGGGCCTTCTCCTTGGTCTAAACTCAGAATGAAGAGCAGGCTGGGATGTGTGCAGGGTTCTGGGTTGTAGGTTGAGCGTTTTGTAAGCCCAATCAGTAGAGGCGGATGTTACACAAACAATAGAAAAGTACCGTCTACTTCCAGACTGTGTTGTTTAAGAGGACTGGAACTTTAATCTGGCTATAAATTAGACCATTAATCATTTCCAGTTCATAAGGAAATAAAGCAAAGCTTCCTTCTGGTTGAACTGGGGTCAGTGTTGCTTATCCACACACCAGGCCTTCGTAGTTACTCCGGTTAGGTCCCAATTTAGTGAATTTTCTTCCCGCTTTAGTTTTCAAAACAACTTCACCTCAAAAGTTATAGAAACAAACCTAAAGGAGTCTAGCCAACCTGAGTGGAGCGCACATCTGTTTTTCTACTTGCAGTTTATAGTGATGTATACCGCTCTGTGCCCACCTTTCCTGGATGGATAATGAGGAACAGACTACAGAGTAGGAGCCTGGTCTTTATGTCAGGGAACCAGTCAGTCAAACACACTCAGAAGCTCGTTCGCCACAGCAGGTGAAGCTGACACTAGAGACCCCAGCCATAACCCTCGGCTGGAACAAGGAACTTAATTCAAGAGTGAAGTGAGGAATGAAAGAAAATGACAGCTTCAGCAACTCGAGGACCCTGGCTACTTCACCGTGTTGTCATTTCATCAGGTTGGATGGATGGATGTAACAGGACTGTTTGATAGGAAATTGTGCTTCTTTACAATTAAATATTAATTACAGCGTTTAATTTTCAAGAACATCTCAAGATTAGAAACTCCAGTAATGGATTTGTACTTAAAACCAGAACCACACTCATCAAATTCAGCTTTCGCCCGTCTGTCATCCATCACTGCTGGATCAGAACTCTCTTTTCTCTTTTCTTCCGTCTCGGAGTAATCTCCTACTGTAAGCCAGACTCCACTTAGACAAACTCCTGCTGAATGGCGTCTCTGGAGTCTGTAGTCTGACTCCACGTGTCAAAATCAATTTCACTACTTTCCAAATGCATGCAGAGGTGGAGGTACTAAGGAAGGAAAGTCTTATCTGCTTTCACATTTGTACAGCATAAAAACTCTCCCAGGCATGGATCTGTTTTTCTTTTTCTCTTTAGGGACAACCTGGCACCAGAGGGTTTCCAGGATTCCCAGTAAGTCCTGTTCATGCTGTCTATGCAGTAAATGATGGAGAGTTTAAACTGAAGTCAAATAGTTTAGGAGTTGATACGTATATTTAGTCCTGTGATGAACCAGAGTCACTGCTAAACAACCTGCTTCATTTCGTCTCATCATCAACCAAAACAAGTTTTCCAGCTGATGATGAACATTTAATGTGGGTCTATGGGTCTACATCTGAACTCAATCTTCTCCTTCTCTTTGCTTTAAAGGGTCCTATCGGGTTGGATGGCAAGCCCGTAAGTTCCCCAAGTTCCTGTCTAAAAAGGAAATAAGGAAGTATTTTTTCCCTGCTGCCCAGATTACATTGGCCCCGATGGTAATGAGCATAATTAAACTAAGAGCGATCATGTTCATTAGAGTAATAGAAGCTGTGTTTAGGCTTTCTGAAGGGTTAAACAAGCTCAAGAGGGAAGATCCCTGTTGTAACTGGTTACGTTTATGTTCACACAGGGGCAGAGTGGATTAAAGGGAGACATGGTAAGTCATAAACATGTAAAAGAGGTTTACTGAATCTTGTTCACTTCTTCTAAAGCCTGAGCAGATTAACTCATAAAACTACATCGCCCCTAAGCAATACCACTGCAGTATCTCAGAAACCTTAGTGTGGAACAGTCAGGTCAATTGTGATGGATAGTTTATCCTTCAGGGAATCTACAGATGTTTTCTAGGCATTTCTATCCTGTCCAGCAGGTTTACAGTCCAGCCACAACATGTAGTGAATCCACAATGAGTGATCCATGGTGACATGATTATTTAGCACATTTCCAACATCATAAAAGATCACTATCACTAGTATGTTGCTAGGAGACCTCTAATTTAACCTGGAAATGTTGATGATGTCAAACTTCCCACCAATAGGAGAATTTATAATGACAGCAATGTGAGCAAAAAGTTCTTTGTGTGTCTGAAAATAAGAAAAATAAGGATCATCTATGGCTGGAATAAAGCTAAGGAAATGTTTTGATGCACAGTGGAGCCAAAAAGCAGCTGAGTCTGAGTTTAGTGAGGAAAGCAGATGAATAACAGCATGAATACGTGTAAATGTAAATGATGAAAAAAGACTTTGTCACTGATGATCTGTGTGTGTGTGTGTGTGTGATTTCTACTAAGTACAGTTAGTAAAAAAATCCTGTTGTCGAGTTCTGGTTGGGCTCTGTGCTGATAAATGATGCTATATCTACATTTATTTTACATTGTTTTAACACAAATGGTAAATAATGGTTTGGAGTTTAAAGGTTAAAACAGCAGTTGTGGAGTGACAGGGCAGCTGCAGCAGGAGAGGGTCTGGACAGAGTCTTCGCCACATTCTACTTTTCAGGTTAAACTTTGACTCAACAGGCACTGAGGGATTTTCAGCTGCGCTACTGAGGCTTGAGAACACTAAACACCTTCCAGATTCAGCATTTAGAAATAGTTTGAGCTGTACAGTGAATTTAATAATGCAAGTTATATTTAACCATAGTATTATGATATATTTAAACTACCATTTAAACATATCTGCTGCATGTGTTTCAACTGTTTGCTACTTTTTCAGTTCAGGCTCTCATTTCTGGGATTTAGATGAATTTGTGATTGGGGGGGGGGGGGGGGGGGGGGGGTGCGGTAACCCCTCCCTTTCTCTCCCCCCCCACCCGCGCCTTCCCCTTCTTCCTCCCCCTTCAGCTATCCTTTTTCTTCCCAAAAA
>JBAMHV010000017.1:543112-568969 GCA_037177535.1 Pseudomugil gertrudae | reverse complement strand
ACCTTTGAAAGACGCAAACCGTTTTGCTCACTGTTAGTAGATCAGTTTGTACTTTTTTTAGCGTGCGCAACGAGTTTACACGCGTTTTACTACACGCAAACCTTTAGTAAATCTGGCCCTAAGTCTACAAGTCTGACAAGACATACGTACTTCTTTGATTATCCTTTTTTATCCTTTCTGCATCTCCATTTGTAGGATTTCTTATTTACTTTGTTGTTTGTATGTTTCTCTGCAGGGTATATGTGGAGACTACACACACCGGGTAAGAAAATATTACTGTGGAAGAAATTCTTTCAGTTTTACATCATCTCAGTGTTTCTATAACTGTATGTTAGGTTTCCCTCCTCAGATATTAAACTCATGACACAAACTGAAATAAATGTTTAATTTGACCTTTCACTCATTTCTTTTTTCATGTCAGAGGAAAAAAGGAAAGTGGAGTTGGGAAAGTAGAAACCACTGTAAAGTTGGTAGGAGAAATGGTTGGGATCACAGTGATGGGTAGCACATGTGGAGCTCTTCAGTTCTTTGGCCTGCCGTCTCTGGGGTTTGGCTAGTTGAGAGAAAACAGGACAATTATCGGTGGGCTGCTCGAGCGTAGAGTCAGATGTGATAAGAGCTGTGTGTGGAGTTGCCAAGAATAATAATGCCTTGTGTAATTGATACAGATAAGTCCATTTTCAAGCTTTGAGTCATTCAAGTTTCATCCAGTAAAAGCGGTTTTATCATAAAGACTTGCTACCAATTTTTATGTATACATAAAAAAGGGCTAAAAATAACAGCTGTAAATGATGCTGATATGCATCACTGGATGGCTGCTTAAAGCCAGATGAATAGGAGAATGGGAAATTTAGATGGGGAAGAATGCCGAGAGGATTTGGAATCTGATGGGGTTTTTTTTACTGAAAGGAAGTCAATCCCTTTTTTTCTACGAGCAGCACGCCTACTGAATTTGTTTTTCAAGCACTTCTCAGAGCCCCCTGCAGCATTCTGTTTGGGAGGTCTGGTCCCCGTGTCTGCTAACGCTCCAGGCCTCAGACTTGGACTGAGACCCGTGGGGTTTAGACGGGTTGCCAGAGTAAAATGTTCTGTTTTTAGAGAGATTGTCTTTCAGGACAAAACCTGCAAGATCAGCAGTTTATCCTCATCATACATTATGCCAGAGCAGAGTTTAGGTCAGGGCTGAGACTGGAACTAGCTGGTCAAAGCGAAATAGGATTCTGCCAGCATCTTTGCTTTAGAATATGCAGCATGCTTGTAACAAGTACAGGAAGAGATCATTAACTACTTCTGATTGAATCATTCAGTAATAGCTCCACTTCACATAATAAAGTTTTACTATCTATTGTTACATTATTATAAGCAAAGCCAAGACTGGAAGTTCCCCGTTTTTAGTCTTTATGCTTTACACTAATAAGTTCTTCTAGAAATGTTACATCCAAACCACAAGCTCTTCACCTGTATGAACTTACTGTCAAAGAGGGAAAACAAGTTTTCTCACTTCCTCCTTCGAACTGCAGTCGTCTGAAAGTGGAATTAATCTGAATATTTTTGCAGGTTTGTTAACTGCTGGTTGGTTGACCACTTTTCCTATATGTAGGCCCAGTTTGTGCAGGATCTCCCTCTGAAAACCCTGGCTGCATTGCGTTCCAGTCAGACTCTGACACTGAAGGTCTGTGGGTGCATCCAAACACCCTCCGTGGGAGTGTCACCAAGTCGTGCCGCAAAGAGAGCCGTTGCTTTTGAGCAAAGGCACTCATCTACGCTCAGATCTCCACCCCAAAAAACCTGCTTTAAACTTCATGATTTAGATATTGAATTTTTATTCAAAATCTGTTTTCAAATTTTTTTCTTAAACTTATACATGTATTTATATTAATTTAAAAGACAAAGGTCCAAAAACTGAATTAGATCCAGCCTGGTGTCATTCGCACACAACTGTTAGAATAGAATTTACTGGGCTTCTCAGGAAGTTAGATAGAAAAGGAACCCAACAGATCACACAATATTTACTTCATACCTCCACCCTAAGCTGCAGGAGGACACAGTAGAGAGAAAACCTCCATCAGGACTAGAACCAAGTAGAAAAACCGACCAAAACCATGAAGAAATACCTTTATTAAAATTAATACGAGGACGGAAAAAGTCCATCAGAACCAGGAACAGGAAAGGATGGCCATCTACTTGGACTAGTTCGAGGTGGAGATGACAGGAAAAGATGGGACGAGCAGAATAACTTTGAGCAGGGATTCTTGTTGATACAGAAGCAGAGAAATCTAATGTGGTGTTACTCATTTACGGGTCCATGCTGTGGACACAGATGCTGGTTTCAGCAATTCTAACAGCCTGAATGGTCTTTTCCATTGTTGGCACCAGTGTTTTATTGTTTTGTTTTATTTAGTCTTTTCTCAAATACATTCTATATGTGACTTCATCTGACAACAACACATGGACAACACTGTCCGTCCGAGATGACCTCACATACAGACTACTTGGAAGTGTTGATACAGGGAAAATATTGTTCTCTAATCCAGTTCGACGTCTGTTTATGTTCCGGTCTTTTCCACATTGAGATTCCTTGGATCTTTTCACAGTCATTGTCTTGTAGATTTACCTAAAGTTAATTACAATTCTCCATTACAAAGTATTTGGAGAACACATTAATGATTCTCTAACAAAGTTGGCAACTAAAACTTGTGTTCAGCATTAAGTAAAAAGAGATAGTGCTTGTCAACCCTCTTAGTTACTGTTAGAGTTTGTAGATGCATCCCCAAACATTTCAAACTGAGCGGTAGCACCAGCAACCACGGAGGGGCAGTGTTGAGCAATATAGCTGATGTTTGTCCAGCAAAAGGAACAAAGAAGAAAACCGAAATTGATGAACTAAAAACATATCTGTGGCTGTGTCTCAATTTAGAGACTGCATACACAGTACACTGTGTACACAGACTACATAGTCCACGAAGTGTTCTTTGTATACTTCGTACACTCCAAAATGTGCCTCCGTTTGACATGAGACCGCCATCTACTGTACGAGAGTTACCCATAGTGCTCCAGTCCTGTGTCGCCTAGCGATGTCATTAGCTATGTTTATAATCCATAATGATCTGATTTTTCCACAAATGTCAGGAAAATATCCTTTTATAGGACAGAAAATGAAGCCAGATATGTTGTTTATTTTCATTTACCTGAGTGTCTAAATTACAAACACATGGAGGAGGCGGCCCAGAAGAGCTCTCCTCGTGATAAATAATCCTCATCAGATACATGTAATAAAATAATTTGTGTTCATGGGAAACTCTGCCGTCCCCGCTTGTCTGTTGGGACAAATATGTGTTTATATATATATTTGAATAATGTCCTCGCAGGCAATGAACTGCTGCTTATTCATTTCTATCTATGAATCCTGGGTGATTGGAGACCGTGAAGGATAAATAGCATGTACACTTGTTTTAAGCTAGTTCAGCCCCAAACGAAGCACACATATGAAGTGTGGATCATAACACTTCGTATTTGGATGGCACTTGACGTACCAGTATGACGTATGCAGTCGACGAATCCGCACTTTAAAGTATGCAGTCTCTGAATTGACACAGCCTATGATATAATGTTCTGTTCCACCAATCCACATGTTTGTTTTTGTCTGAAACTGACATCAAAACTTGGAGGTGAACTTAGATCTGTGTACTGTCCTCTGATGGATGCAATGCTTTGCAACCATAACAGCATTTAGGATAAATGAGAGCAGATGAGTGAAGTTTCATATTTGAAAAGGATGTACAGATTTGCATAAAAACCTTGAGCATGAATGAGCCCTAAGACTTATTGGGATGCTCTTTTTATATCTAACCAGGTATCCATGATTTACTGAGCTTTTTCCAGACTTCTGCTGTTGAAGAATCAGTTTATTTTCTTTAAATGAAGCGAATCAGAAAGGATACTGGCAGTCATTTCTTTGGACTTTTGTCTTTTAAATAAAGGTTCAAATTTCATGTTTCATTTTTTATGTTTTTAATTATTTCACACTTTTTCTGAAATTGTGGTTTGCATATGATTTTCATTCAACTGAAGCAAAAAAATACATCTGAAAATCCAAACAATCATAATCAAATTAATTCTAATTAATTGGCTTTAACACATGTGACCATGTGTCCAGTGTTGGTGGATAGCGGCAAATGGTGGGGGCAACGAAGCACACTTGTCTACTTTTCCTTCTTTTATACCCCTAATTATTTTCACTTACAACATGCTGTATATATTTCCACAGAACCACCTCTACTGGGGTTAATCTTTATCTAACAATAGTGTGGCTGGAAGAATCTTCCAGAACCCTGTTATAGTCCTAAAATCCAAGTTAAAGCACTGAAGCCGAGTAGGTAGTGGAGTATGTGGAAATGTGTACACTGTGTCAAAAGAAGGCAAGTTGCAGAGAGCGAGCTCTACTTTGTGTCAGTGGTAAAATGGTGCTATGAGCAGGATCTCACCTGTACTGGCCTCTCCCAAACCTGTCTCTGATAATCCTGGTCATCTCAACAGAAGCGGCGTATTGTACAGCCCTGTGTTGGACAGTTGGCCTCAGTAAGTCTAGATGTGCTCTACAACTATAACTGTACTCTCTTTGTGGCAAGACTGACGCCCACCTCTGCTCTGCTGCAACCTAGGGGTCTGGCTCAGCTGGAATGGGGTGTTTATACATGCACATGCTAAAGAGCAAATATTTGATCATTTGCCTCGTAAACAGAAATGAATCCTGAGATGTAAATTCATCTAAAGATCATCAGTCATCCCCTCTGCTACTTCAGACCCATAGTTTGCTGGGCAGTCACTTCTTTTTATCGTTCCTTTCCAGGCTGGTTTTGTTTTTCTCTCCTTTTACTTCCCATTTCCTTGCTTTTCACTATCATGTTCTATTTCTCCTCCTCCTCCATACCCCTCCCTCTGTCTTCCCCATTTTCCTGGTTCTACCCTTTTCCTTTCTCTGGCCTCCCGGTGATCTTTGCCCTGTGACCTTTTTGCACTGCTGGCCACCTGTGCTTTGTGACTTCCCCTGGCAGATGTTGCCCATCACCGTACGCAACATGCCCTCAATAAGCCCTCTAATTTTAAAACGCCTCAAGGTACAACTCTCTCCGCCCCCTTTTTGCTCTTTCCTGTAAGCCCGCAGTGTGGATGCCAACCGCCATCATCTGTCACCAGAACTTCCCTGAATCTTCTCCGCCATCATGCTGCCATTAACAAACTTTTGGCTGCGACTGCTTTTGAATGTTTCATTATTTGTTGTATTTTCTTTCTGCAGAAAAGCTTTGAACAAAAATTTTAATTTAGAAAACAATATTTAGATGATTTAAATGAGGGTGATGTAGAAATCAGTCTAAATACAAAGGACGAGAAGCAGTTTTTTATAACATACAGTTCTCAGGATTTAGATGCAGATGAAAATCTGCTTAGACAATCACAGTATCTAAGTAAACAATTACTGAGAAACAATAGCATGTTTAGAGATTAGACAACAAAAATGGATGTTAGATGAGACCGAGTGATTTAAGATTCCCACACATGGTAACATCCACAACTTTGTGCTGCTGACAAGCCTCACATGAAAATCAAAGCTCTAAATTAAACTAAAATCAAATTTAAAAAAGTAAAGTTCTGTGTATGAAGGAAACGCAGTGTATGAAGCATGTACTCTGGATTTGTTTAAAGGATTTCTGTTAGGTCTACTCGTTATTATTAGCTACAGAAAGTTACAAGAATACATTTCACCCCTGAAGAAAAGCAGAAATCTTCAGCAGCAACGTTGTTTTGCTGGATGATTATCTGAATTATCTTCAGTATGTGTGTGTTCTCCTGATGACATTGCTGCCTCAATGTAGCAACTTCTCTGCACCAGAGTACCTGAAGAAATAAACTCAAACCTCCGTATTCCCGTATAAAAGCATTTCCTCTGTGAAATAGTGACTTTTTCTACTCAATAAAATATAAAAACAGCTAAATATATGTGGCAGGAGCTTCTTCATTTTGCTAGAAATCAGGAGACATGCAGCAGCCAGAGAGATGAATTTCAGCCGTGGGGAGTATTTCTCCTTATAGCCTTGCTTTTTAGGCTCTTTGTGAATCTCCTTTATTTGATTTTGCTGTCTTGGCTGCATCAAGGCTCTCTGAGCTCTCCCCCAAACATCTGGAGCTCACTTAGAAGAAGCTGCAGGATAGAATTTTTTCACTATTATTCATTTTGTTTTTTTAAAAGTGAAACTTTACACAAATATCTACAATGTGTAATTGGATTGTTGCCTTTCACTGTGTGCAGCTTTATCTGCGACCCGTGTTTCCCGCTGCCCCACTCCTCAACCTTTTTGAGGAAACAGCATGTATGTGTATTTTTACATTTTCTAAACCTGAAGGGAGATTTACAAGCTCCTCCCGTATCCTTCAGATTAATTCATTTTCTCAGGCACCTTTAAGCTCCATCATCCGGGGAATGCAATGCATAACCTGATTTAGAACCAAGACACTGGTTTTTAGCAGGAGCCTGTGAAGTGGTCGAGAAAAGAACTGATTTAGGTTTTTAGACTCCTCCAGAATCCTTCATCAGACCTCATCACAGGCCTTCATCAGACCTCATCACAGGCCTTCATCAGACCTCATCACAGGCCTTCATCAGACCGCATCACAGGGCCTTAAATCAACTGAGGTTCTGTTGCGTTCAAAGTTGGAAAACAGCCACAAAATGCACATTTAGATTTGAGTAAGTTAGTAAAGACGTGTACTCCTGAGACTGAATCCTCACGTATAAGCATTAGAACCGCTTGCCTTGCTGCCAAGCTAACCTTCATCCCTGCAATGATCCCCCCCCCTTCCTACTGCATTTCTACTGGATCAGTGTGATGTTGTTTTAGCATGAAGTGTGGCGCTGCTCACACCAGAGTGACAGGTTGTAACTAGAGGTCTCTCAGCAGGGTGAACCTGGAGCGCAAGGACCACCAGGACCTCCTGGACCTCCAGGTAACCCAGGCCTCGATGGCGCAACTGGCCCACCGGTGAGTCGTGAACTACACTTTTCTTTTTTTATGAATTTGTTCAGTTGTTCAATTGTTCAGCAATATCTGCTGATAGCCAGTGTTCAGTCAGAAAACTCATCCCTGGATTATGAATCACATTTTCTAAAAAGTCTTTAAATAGCAACAGAAAGTTCTATTTTCTGCATGATCTTATGAATTTGATTGGACAATGACGAGTTTTGTCACAAAGCACAGATCACCATCTGGAAACAGGAATGTTTCAAAGGATTCTTTATCATTGCGAGATAGGGTCATTTTCAATCACGTGACAAAATGTGTTGCCGCTGTGCTCGTCCTTCATTGCATTTAGAGATACGTGACAAAAGTCTTGTATTTGCATTTTTACGATTAATATACGTTGACTTTTTATGCTATATGGACTGACAACGGTAAACAAGAGGAGTTATTATAACGACTGTTTCTTCTGACAGTTTTTAAATAATTTCTTTCAGTGATGTGGAGTTAATTACGAGTAAACTCTGACTGATAAGTGTTGCTAGCCTGCCTTTTTATTATTACCTCCACCAAGGATGTTATGTTTTTTTTGTTTGTCTGGGAACACAATAACTTGAAGTGTTACCGACCGATTTTTATTACATTTTCAGGAAAGTTTAGAAATGGGACAAGGAACAAATAATTACATTTTGAAGGTGATCCGAATGACCGTCTAGATCCAGGACTGTTTCAAGGGATTACTTATCATTGCGAGACAATAATAATAAGAGTGCTTTTGTATTTAGAAATAGAAAAATTTAGAGGAAAAGAAAAATCTCAAATAAATGTGCTATACACAAGAATGTAAAATAAAACAAACCTTTAGATGTAGCCAGATTTAGCAGAACTGGAACATCCTGAACTCCTGAAGGTGGTTTATAAAATCTTTCCTCCAAATGCACGAAGCTCCACATCTCAGCTGTTTCACCACTGACAGCCTGAAAAGTAAAACTACTTGTCTTTTCCTAACCAGAACTAGTTATGTTTAAGTTGGTTTATCAAGAAAATATTCAGACACCAGGTTATTTTGTTTTTAAGTTCCAGCTTTGTAGGTTCAAGCTGCATTGTGGAAATACTTGAATGGATTTGTGTCTGTGCTTCTTTCATCCAGGGTAAACCTGGAGAACCAGGAAAACCAGGAAAAGACCCAAGGGTAAGGACAGATTCAGAATCCCCATCATCTTTATCTTACCAGGAACCTTTTATTTAATCCACCTGTGACGCTGACTTTGTCATTCATACATTGTTTTTGCAGCTTTTAGCTGGGCTGAAGGTAAAAAAAAACATTTTCCTGTCTAAACAACACATTTTAATTCTGAAAACAATATAGATTAGAGTCAGATTAGTCCCACATGATGACCATCCAGACAAAACAAGAATCAAATGGAGGGGTTTCCACACCACCTCAGTGCAGCTACGTCTCAGTTTCCTTTGGAACTGATGTCTACATGATGCATTAATTATCATGGATCATTAAAGAGCAGGAATGTAGATTGTGGTCCATGTAAGAGTTCCATAAACACTTCTAACTGCAGAAAACAAGCTAAATCTCACAGCAGGAAGTGTTTTTTTATATATAGTTGTAGTTTTTGTATGAGGTGTAATAGCTGGGTGGATCATCAGTGTGAGACCCAGACCTTTCTGACCCTGAAACTAAACCCGGTTGCTTTTCTTTACTCGGGTCTGTGTAAAATGCTGCTGGATGCTAGGTCTGGACTTTATTTGTACTTTGTTTTTTGTTTGTTTTTCTCAGGGTGAACCAGGTGTTCCTGGACAAAAGGTGGGCCTCATTCACTTTTTTTTATTAATTAAAAAAATATATCTGTTCAGTGCATATTGTAGAAATTTTCAGAGACAAGGCCCCCCATTGGCCCCCTGAATCTACACCCATGTCTCACATTACGTTTGGTCATTGACCACATCCCATTTCAATTCAGTTCAGTTTAACTTTATTTATACTGCACCAACTAAATTATCTCGGCTACTTTTACAGATTTTAATTAATGCATTACAAATTTATTTACAAATAGGGAGTCATCCCAAAGGAATCAATGAAGTTAAGTCTAAATCTAATCCAGTATAGTCCGATTATATACCGGTTCAACCAAATCCATCATATGAACCACAGTTTATATTATCTGTGTTCATTTACATTTACATATTTTAACCTTTAGATATAATTTCAAACTATTTTCTTTTGTTATTTGATGAAATCATTGGGCTGAAGGAGCTGTAATACCTCCAACTCCAGCGTTACGGTTATTTTCTCTTCTGGTGTACAGTAGAAACACACCCTGGCAGATTTCTGAGAAGTTTTATGTAAAGAAAAAAAATTTTGTATAACAATTTTCAATGTTTGTAATATATTTTTAAAAAGTCATTTAAAAGGAGTTGAAATGAAAATTTCTCCTTTTTCTCGTGTCTGTCTGAATGTTTTTATATTTATCGTCACTCCACAGGGTGACCGAGGGGATACTGGTCCACCAGGTCCTGAAGGGCCACAGGTATTTCACCTTCAACTGTTTTAATGTCTAACAGAAATGTTTCAAACCTCCAGACCATTAAAATCCCATTTACACAGAGTGGAAAAGGTGGTAGGTCGGTGTTTTCATTCAGTTTTGTCCTAACCTGTTTTTTCCCAAGTTGACTGAATCTCTGCGTATGAGAACAACACAAAGCAGATTCTTGCAAAGCAAACCTGTTTAAGAAGTTGTAAGAAAATAGTTGGTGATGGTTGCCTGGCACATTCACAGTGCTGCAAACCACTACAGCACACCCTAAAAGAGGGAACTGAAGCAAAGGTTCACGGGGTTTGCACAGCTCACACATTGTGCTCAGTGTGCAGAAAAAACCTGCCAGGTTTTCTCAGGAGAGGAATCTTCTGTGTTCAGTCAGCAAACTCTGGTTGATAGATTATTGGTGTTTTTCTGTTGTAGGTCTTGGCTACTGTTGTGCCCGTTAAAACAAAGATATGAGCTGCTGTGTGATTTGTGGTGTGGTGCCGTCACACAGAAACAGATGAGTAGGAATTTAAAGCTAACCGACCCCTCTGAGTGCATGGCAGCTTTCTGAAAACACCTCTGTGATGATGATGATGAGGATGATGATGAAACAGTTCCTGTTAAATGTTCCACCAATCAGAGAGTTTAAACTGACAATAATGTCCAATCAGAAGAAGCCAAAGATCCACTAGTATGATGAGAAAAGTAATGATCCATGACTTGAATAAAGGCAATGACATTTTGATGTCCTGCTGATTTTCTGAGGATGGCAAATCTTAGCATTATTAACGATGAAACATTATGACATTATAATATATTTTCTGTTGTGCAATTGTATTAAACGTTCCTCCTGAAAGCCAGGACTGGAGAGAATGAGAGATGAAGGTTTGGTCACTGAATGTTTTTTTTAGAGCATTTACAATGCTTCATGCTGACCTGTCCTGGTGTGGTGCTGATGTTTTTTGCCCCTCTGGCTTTGCTAAATCTCTGTTGTCCATATTTTGCAGGGAGAGGCAAAAATGATCTTTTTACAGTGTTTTGTTTTGTTTTCAGGGATGATTTGAAATGTTAATGATCAAATGTTGCATTATAAACTATTACAAACTAAGAGAGCATAAAATTTCTGTTTGTTTTTACCCAGCACTGGTCTTTTTACTGGTCTGAATCATTTGGTTCCTCAGAGCAAAACACACATGTGGACAGATCACCAGTCCATCAGTCCTTATTTTATCATCACATGTGTGACCCCATAAAGTGATGCTGGCTGCATCTGCAGCCATATTTATGATGGTGACATTTATACAGTGGAAAGTGATTAATCAAAGATGAACATGCACACACTCACGCACACAGGTATTGTCCAGTGATGCATACATCCCCATTCATTCTAAACGTAACTATGACAACTGATAGGCTGACCATTAAACTAGATCTGTAGGAGTAAATATGTCATATTAACCAGTATTTCACTGGATTTCCTTATTCGATTTCAATCTGCATTATCGTAGGATGCTCTACTTAATTTGTCAGAGTAGTTACTATTATGTTTTATTATAATACACTTACATGAATGAGTTGTGCTGATCTATTTATTAATGAGAAAGGTGATTTGAAAAATGTAAAGTTTAGTAAAAAAAAAAACATAAACATAAAAACATACCAGAAAAGTGCTGGTCTCACAACAAGCAGATAGACTAAAACGGCATTACCTCATGTCTGTTTATATTTTTCCTGCCTGTCTGAGGAACAAAATCAGAGCTCCCAGTTAGCGTGTCACTCATATGTAACATCAGTTATTTGTTTTATTTTAGTTTAAATTAACCTGCAAAAACTCAGAGGTCTTGGTGCTTCATTTGTAAAGACTGAATTCTGACAGCATCCATTCCTGAAAATGTGGACAGATTTATGAACCAACATTATGCATCTAAATGGTCATGACATCGAAAAATAAATCAAACCGGGTAATATCTGGAAACTGACTGCAAGGAAAAATGTTGGAGGTCAGACATCTAAAAATGGGCTCATTACAAGGTACAGAGAGCGAGTCTGCTTACGACTCACCAAACCAATCAGGATGACGTGTTAACAGAAATTACTCTATTAAATGTAAAGTTAATTCATGTTTGACTAAGGATCATGTAACAGACCACCAGTTTGCTTTCGTTGAGTGTAACTAATCAAGAACGTACTCAAATCCTGACCCTAAAAGCCAGTCTAAACCCTCAAACCTCAGACCAGATTATTGCCTCCACATTCACAGGAAGTCCCCATAAGTCAGGAATAAAAACCTGACTGCACACCAGCATGTAGGAAAATCTCACACACACACACACACACACACTGCATGGCTTACAGCTTAAAAAATGTAACCTTAGCTTTGAAGTCGTGTGGGGGGTACAGTGAGTTATGTCCACCACGCTTTCCTCATAGGTGTTCCTTTCCACTTTTCCACTGGTTAATGGTCTTTCTCTGGAGAACACACACAGTTTAGTGATTATTTTAACCTCGTTATGAGACATTATTCTTAGACTTGTTGGAGGTTACAGTCAACAAACATTTAAAAATGTTCAAATTAAAACATCCAGGCATTTGTTTATATATAGGCTTAATGCAGTTCAGGTGGCATTATGGATAGTTGGAGGAAACTGAAGTTGCCACAGAGAACCAATCAGTATTCAATCAGGAACCTTTGTTGATGAACTCTGATTTTAGCTAAGCTGTCAGAGAGGCAGACGAAGCAGCAGATGCTGCGTCTGCAGGAACCACCTCGCTGCTCTGAGCTTCTGTGCAGATTATTAGCCCGTAATCCTCAAATGCTCTTCCTCTCATGATATTTCCCCATGAAATCAGCCCAGGTTCCCACTCATGGTCTGTGCTGTGAGCTTTATGAGCACATCAGGCCAGTTGAAGGTCAGTGAGCGGACAGAGAAGTGATCCATGGTGCTCAGAACAAACCCAAATGCTCGAAGCAGGTTTTTGTGCTCCATCTAGTGGAGCGACTTAGCTGCTCTCACTCTTTCCACTCACAATGTTTGTTTCTGTTTCGCCCCACAGGGAGTGAAAGGACACCAAGGAATAAAGGTAAGAAGCTGTTTTTATTTAATCATACTTTTCTAAAGTTTCATGAAGGATATTTTAGTGACCCGTGACCCGTGTTTAATGCAGACATGGAAAGGTTGTGCTCCTACAGCTGGAATCTCTCCATGTTAAACAGTTATCTGATGTGGTGAATGTGAACCATCAGTGCTCTGCTGTTTGCTGCTTTTCCAAGGCAACCTCTTGCTGGTTCTGGGACCTGATGTCATGTCTGAATATTTAGATTTCCTCTTTTTAGGTCCCTGTCACGAAGGAGCACCTCCTCTTTCCCTTGGGCTTTTCTTCATGCTTTGATTTATCCCTAACTGAAAGGGTGTGTCTGCTTTTACTGCCCCGCTGCTTCTCTGAGCTGATGTTTCCATCCACTTTGCAGGGAGATGAAGGAAAAATGGGTTTCCCAGGAGAGAGGGGAGAGAAGGTAGAGTGAAATCCAGGCGTGGAGTTGTGTGTGTTGAGCCTTATTTATGCATGTCCACATCACAGATGTTTCCACCAGAGTGAAAGATGGGAACCCTGTTTGAACTGATATTTTAGCTGAAACGCATGTGAATGGTTTGCTTTGAGGGGCCATTGCCTTTAAACACAAAAACCTGTAATCCCTTATGAAGCTAACGGTGAGGACATGCAGTAGTTTGCAGGGATAAGTGATGTCACGGATCTGAGCGGAAACCCAGCAGATCTCTTCTTTGAACCGTCTGTTTTTTTTTTCTAAACACAACTGATGAGCTTCCTAATTCACTTCTTCACCAGGACATAAACGCATCCTTTCAGACATTTTTCCTCATTGTCATAAAACATTTTATCTCCTTTTTTAAAGTAAAGTTAAAAATGATTCACACTTTAAGGAAACAGCTTTCCTCTGAGGATGATGTGCTGAGCAGTCTGTAGAGGTTTGCAGTGGTTCTGAGGTCTGGGCCGGGCTTTCTCTCTCACTGCGATGACACCACTGTGCCTTTGTGTCTAAATCAAATAGTCAAAGTGCTGCTGTAACTACTGTAAACCTTCTCTGGCAAACCAGTCAGTGGTCCGTACTGAATCAGCAGCTGCCATGTGTGTTTTGGTCATTACCTAACTGAAATAGATGAGAGAAGGAGAAAGAAAACATCTATCCATAGAGATCCTCTCAGAGCAGCAATCTGCAAAGACTTGTGTTCTTTAATAATAAAGACAAAGTGATTCTGCAGGCAACAATCTTGAGGAATGGTCGCCTGAGGAGTTCTTTGTATATTCCCACCGCTGGCTGCCTGGTGCCACGGTGAAATACTGCAAAATGGGTCTCGTATAGTTTTTGTAGTATGTACAATAACTATTAATCTCCGTATGGTGCTGACCGCAAATAATCACTCCTAGACCAAACCTGTTGAGCTCCAGAGCACTCAGCAGCCAACAGCTACATATGCACACATGCAGGAAACATGCAGAAGGAGGTCCACAGGACTTCATTTCATCCATCACTCAGCTGAAATACTGCTTTGGATTGATCTGAATCCTGGCTTTGAAAGCAGTTTTCAGTCCGGAAAACTGGCGATTTGGCATCTGACATGGCTATTGTGCCCCCTTCACAAAAATAACATCAATTTCTGCTTTCTGTAAGAGGGAAGCAGCGAGCTGCACAGCTGGGGTGAAAGTTTATGAGCCAATAGAATGTCAGAAGAGGAATTCAATCAGCTTTCTTCTTTTCATAGTCTTTCACAGTGGCTGTCATCCATCTGTGTAAAACAAGCAGACTCCACAGTGACGACAAGGACAAACAACCTTTTAACTGTCCTTTACTGCCTGTAAAAGGCAATCTGAGTAGGACAACACCATCCAGGAAGCAGGTCGCAAACAGGCAAACAGGTGCCAAGTCTTGTGACAGGTCCTGACAGGTTTTCAGGCAGATGGCAGAGGTCGTGGCTGGGTACCAGAAAGAAACAACAGCTCTGACCAGTTCTGCAGTGGAGCAAAAAAAAAAGGGTTCGGAGATGGGAGGAGCACATAAACCACATTGCAGACCATTGTTTACCTAATGCTCCCTTTTCCTTCTGCTCGCTTTAACAGTGAGAAGCTGGAGATCAGATTCTTAAACTTTGGTCACAAAAATCATCAGAAATCTGATAAAGCATCAAATCCATCACATACCAGTATGTTTTTGGTTGGTTGTAAAGAAGATCCACTATACTATTTTTAATCCTCAGCTCTGCATCCTCAGTGAGAGCGACATCTGTCTATGATATCGCTCACACATATCATACATGTCCACTGTTTTAGTCTCGTCTTTCAAAACAGCTTTCTGGTCTGGACATTCATGCATGAGAAAACATCACATACAGTAAACACAGATTCGGAAGGTTTATTTAGCCTCACACACAGATATCATATCACCTGTGTAATGAAGTCAAACTGAAACCTGGTTTTTCTGACAAGGCAGTTAAAATATTTGCTCTGTGACCTTAAATGGGATGAAGGTCTCTGCTGTATTGTTATTTAATGTAAAATAGAAATGTTCCCCATGATGGGAACAGTTTAGAGCTCAGCATCCAGAATATGTTTCCGTCTATTTTTGGTCATTTAAATGACTTATTTTGAAAATGACAGAAAATGCTGTAAACATTATTTTTCATTTTTAGAAAAAAAGACTATAAATGATAAGTGGTGAGAGGAAAACTAGTCCTCACCAGGCTGCTTTGGTAGCACATTAACAGCTGCCATCAGTCAAGACAAAGCTGCTTCACCAGAGAGCAGCATCTCTGGTCCTTGAAGATCCTGCAGGTCTTAGATGTTTCCCGCTGCAACGCACCTGGTTCAAATTGAATGATTCTTTAACAGCTTGTTGTTAAGTGCTGCACTAGTCTGTTACTGGCCTGTTGATGTGAACCAGGTTTAATGCAACAAGGAAATATCTATAACTGGATGGGAGCCTTAAAAAAGTCCAGGGTTGGTGATCCCTGATTTAGACAGAGGCTTATACCACTCAGAGACTTGTTAGGAGGTTTAACATTAACACGGTGCATGTAATATCTGCATGTGTCTCCATATTACATTTCTTAATGAAAAAAAATCAACTGTTCTCCTTTTTGTCTTTTTCCCTTCTATCTTTTGCTTTCATGCCATTTTTGGCCGTTGTAGGGTGAAGCAGGTTTTCCGGGTGCTCTTGGGTTAAAGGTAAAGTCATGGTTAAGCCCTGTGAGGCAGTTATTCCACAGACCTCAGTAATTTGTGGGCAGTAATTGTCTTCCTTCCATCAAAAAGGGGCAGGCTGGAGTCCCTGGTACGCCTGGCATCCCTGGTATCCCTGGCAAGAGGGGTTATAGGGTACGGTTGGAGTGGAATAATCATCCTAACATTTTGTTCATGCCGCCATCCATCATTTTTACTAGTAACTTGACCTTGATTGTTATATTCACCAGATCGTTTGTTTGTTTGGTTTTTTTGTAAATGGAAGTTGTTCATATTGACCAGAAATGCTCATTTAAGCTCTTTCATAACGGTGTTCTCTATCACACAGCCACTGCATAGAACCAATTTACAGCAGTCATCTCAGTCTTTACATACATAATTAATACAACGACGTCTCTGTGATCCAGTTAAAACAAACCCAGATTAGACCCGTTTATAACTGTTTGACAAGGCGATTCATGAAAAAAACAACTGCTTAGCTAAGGAAACTAAAAGATTGCATCTTCTCTTTGATGCAATCCTTAATCCTGAGCTGTGTGAGTGGAGAGGAAAACCTTCAGTAGAACCAGAACTAGGAAGGATGGGATCAGCCTGGAATGGATGAGTTGGAGAGGATGGGAAAGAGAGACCAATGGGGACAACAACCTTTACCAAAGCCACCTGCTGACATCGTAGACAAGTTTAAGTTATTGCTGCCAAAATATCCATATATTGATACAAGGAAAATAAAGAGTGTAGCGATGAAGAGGGAAGGAAGTACTCAGTTCATCACGAGAGACCCCTCAGCAGTCCACTACTAGACCACCACATCGAAGCTGATATCAATGTCAACTCTTTGTTTAATAAGCAATAAATCAAAGATGCAGATGGCATTCAGGTGTAGCAACTGTTAAAACGTATGTTCTATCAGCATCAGGAAATAATTTCCCAACTTCCAGGTTGGGTTTGCTTTGGTAGAGTTCTTCATCTTTATTCTTCTTACAAGGACACCAACGTTATGTTGGAGGACATTTAGAGGTCACATAATCAGTATAAAGAACTTTAGGTTACATCAGCTGCATGAATGTGTGACGCATGAGCATGTTTTTCATCTTTTGTTTTTCATTCTGCATCATTCTTTATTTCTTAGTGTTTGAATGCTGGTTTGGATGTTAATGAGCTCTGATGATGGCTACTAATGGTTGTTCTTACATATCTTCTCACACTGTATGTGAGTCACTTAACTACAGTTAAACATGATGTCTTTGACAAAGTTATCTGGAAACAAAGCTTCATTTTATATGTTTGTTCATTTTTGTTAGCATGTTTCTCATCAGCCGGTTCAATTTGCTTGGCTGCAAAAGAACTAAGCATTTAGAGCTTCATATCCAAGATGTCTTGTTAGGTTTAATGTCTATTAGGCTGCAATATAAGTTCACATATATGAAACCCATCCTGTGACCAGAGGAGGCAGTAAAAAGACTGGCAAACGTAACCAGAAGCAGATCCTCCTGATCTATTGTATACCTTACAGCTGAAATTCCATTTAACCATCATTTGAATACAACATTACCACAGCAGAACATTTCCTTATCAAAATTAGAGAAACATAGCAAGAACCCAACTTTCCTTACAGACAATCTCTGTACGTAAGAGTGAACACAAGAGCAGAACGACTCATTACATGGTCTGAAGGAGGTTAGTGGTCTGAGCCAGAATTTAACCATTTTACTACATCATTATGTTAGATCATTAAGAAGGCTGGTCATGGTATAGGGTTATCATATTGAGTATTACCAAGAATTATTTCCCATGTCTGTTGTTCACTGACTGGATACATATCCAGCCAACTTTTGGGTCACAGGTGACTGTCATGTGTCTCTGCCATCAGGAGGAGAATAACAGTATACCAATCTACATTTAGATATATCCATCATGTGGTCAGTGAGCCCAATAAAATATAAACTCTGTTCAAAATGCAACTTTAATACTTTAAGAATGGCTGTGTTTTAACTTCCTCTGGCATGTTGTTATCTTGTTTTAGAATAGACTGCCTTTGTTCCAAGATCTCTTTTCTTAGAATTTCAATTGATATTAAAAATAACAAATGATATTCAAGTTGCTATTTGTGGTAATGACATCAATGGATATGACTGTGTGCAATCACTTGTGGTATCGTTTCATATCAGTCGCTGCATCTTAAACTGAATCCAATCATAACTGGACTTAGAGTGAATTTGAGACATTGGCAAAGATTGAATTACTATCAGTACTGTGATCAAAGCTCGCAATTTTAATTTCAGCTCTGAATTTATCCACTATGACACTTGTCTTTATGTGTATTTGATGCTACTTTATATTCCTGCATGTGAAGCATCAGTTTGTATTCGAGCCATCACTCAGAACATGAGAACACAAAGTATCCAAGAAACACCCAAGTGTTTCTTAATTGTGTCAAAGATAGTAGCAGATACTATTTTCCATTCAGTAGTTTTCTCTAGAAATATTCTCAATAAATACTTGGTGGTGTATTTGGAGTCTTTGTGTTCCACTTTACTTTCAGTGTCCTAATGTTTTCCATTGCATATCCAAGTCGTTTGATTTATTTGTGGAAATCTATTATTTATAGTTTGTTGGCTTAACGGTTTGTCACAGAGTAGTTTATACTTGTTTCTGCATCATAGGGGGAGAAAGGAGAATTGAGCTCTGCAGCTCAAGGAATCAAAGGAGAACCAGGTTCACCAGGACTGCCAGGCCTAATAGGACCCAAGGTGACAGAAATGATTTAACTCCTCTTACAGTAAATAGGATAAGCATGATGAAGTGCGTGATGAGCTTATACTGTGATGCCATTTTTTAGGGTGACAAAGGTGACCAGGGAGAAAAGGTGAGGAAAAAGAGATCATGATGAGATACCTGCTTATCAAATGCAAACACATGGTTAGAAAATTGAAACTTCATTTTTTCAATCTTTATTGAACATAAAGGGGGAGGGAGGTCCCGAAGGCCCTACTGGACCCAGAGTAAGTCCCCAACAGATTAGCGTCATTAGAAAAAGCCCCTTTGCTGTCCACAAAGTTTACAGTCTTTCTTGACTCACAGGGTCTTCCAGGCCCAACTGGGGAGCCAGGAAAGGCTGAAATCCAAAACAATGAAAATGTATGTTCCTCTTTTATATAATTATTCATACAATCAGAGAAAATGAGCAGAGTAATAACAGATTATTAACCATAAATATTCCCTTACAGGATATCCGCAACATCCCCCTGATGGTAAATCATTTCAAAGTTTTTTTTCCCAAAGTAGAGAAGATATTTTTATATAATTCTATTAATAACATGAATATGTGCCCTAGGGTCCCCCTGGATTACCTGGACCCCCAGGGCCCCCTGGATATCCTGGTGTCAAGGTAAGCACAAATACAGTCAGATGAAGCTGCTATGGAGGATGTTTAGACTGAGTGTTTGTGTGTGTTTCCCCTTGCACTCAGGGTGAAGTCGGTCTACCGGGACCTCCAGGACTGGATGGAGAAAAGGTTAAACTTTTAGCATTTGGAAACTGAATTATTTAGTGATTAAAAATGTCAAACAAAAATTCAGATGATTATTCATTAAAGTTTTCCAATTTAGAATATAAGAATATATTTGTTCCAACACAGAATCTCCAGACATTTTGGAAAAATGTATTAATCTTGTATTATTTTAGGGACCCAGAGGGAAGCCTGGAGAGCCTGGTCCTGCAGGCCCATTGGGCCCTGAAGGCCCCAGAGGGGAAGGAGGCATCATGGGCTTACCAGGACCCAAGGGAGACAAAGGAGACTTTGGCCCATCTGGATCACCTGTAAGTCATTGTGTTAAGCACACACCCCACATCCGACCACTGCCTGCAGTTTCCTGACCACACCCAGGGTCCCACGTCTGTCATTAGGCAGAGGGAAGGCCTCGCTTTACCCCAGCTGCACTTCTAAGACCTGATTAGAGACTAACTACAGAAGACCACAGAAGTCACACCATCTAATCTGCTATTTGCAAAACTTTGTTAATAAAACTTTATTGCTTTTTAAAGTCATTTGGACAGCTGTTCAGTACAACCAAGAGAACGAGAAAAGATTTTGGATATTTTAATAAGTCTTTCCCAAATAGTCTTGTGAAAAGTTCCAGTTATACTGGAATCAGACAGAAAACATTTTAGCTGCTGCCTTCTGCGAAAAATCCAAGTTTATGGTGGAAAAATCCCTGTTTGAACCGAGGTATTGAGATAGTACTAGTTGAGTTTAGCTATTAAACAAAAATTAATTGTTTTTGTTGTGTTTTTTTTCTATTTTTATATAAAATTACCACAATGAGCATAAGACTCTGAATTAAGCTGTGCCATGAAGTAAAACAATGTCTGTAAATGAGTTTTCACATGTAAAAGAGGAAGCTCTGTTTAGATTTTGAGAGAAGAAAGAAACAAACTTATCAGTCAGTAAATTAGTATTTGGTGGCTTGTTTCTTTGTCGTGGCAATAAATCAGATACTGTTGTAAAGGAAGTTTAAATAGAGCTTCATTCGGAAGAAAAATGTATCTGTGGGATGAGCAGCAGAGCTGATCTTTTCCTCCAAACCTCTGATTCTGCTGTTGCCTGGCATGACTGCTCTTCCCTATCTGGTCTATGAGCGCTGGAGGTCTGTTACATCAGAAAAAATATCTAAAACCTGCAGGATGGCACACTTTAAGGTCTAGAACGGGACAATCCTGGCTAACAACTATCGTTACAACAAATAAATAATTCATCAAATACTTTTTTGTAATCTTTTGTTTTTTCTGTAGACAAAGTCTTCCTCTCTGCTGCTGATTGGTGGAATGATTGGGTTTTAAATGTTGGACAAAAACAAATTTCTGATTTTATTTTTTGTGCTTTGATTCAGTGAGAAGCAGATCATTAGTCCCTGAACTGTGAGTGTGCCATCATGGTGATGTGTATTTCTACTTCCTGTTCTGTAGGGTTTAGATGGCCCTACTGGTGAAAAGGGGGCTACAGGCTCCTCTGGTCCTATTGGATTACCTGGCACAATGGTACGCAGTGGTGTCCCTCAGGCTGCATCTAATTGGATGTGTTGTTTGTCCTGCAGAAGGGGACATGTCGTCAATCATTATCTATTCAGCCCATATGTGTGAAAACATTTTCATCCCCTGCTTTGTTTTGACAATAAGACAAATCATAAATTTTGTGTCTGCGTTTTCCCCACGTTTTGTCTCAGGGTCCTAAAGGTGAACCTGGAGACGGAGGAAGGTCAGAGCTGGTAAGGACTGCTCTTAACCCACTGGTATGGTTTGTGCCTTTCATGCTAAATCAGTTTGTTTTTGTTTGTGTTTGTCTTTAGATCTATGGTCCCCCAGGCCCCCCAGGTCCTCCAGGTCCAGTTGGTCCAGCAGTAAGTAAAATATGTGATTCAACTACATCCAAAGGCTCCGCCATGGATGTGTTATCTGCTGCACAGAAACAAAAGCTAAACCCATCTGGCAGACAAAGCTGAAGGCTCAAATGATTCTTACAGGATCTTAATTGAGACTTAAATGTTAAAAAAATAGAGAAATGAAAAATTTAGCACAGAATTCTCATCAGTTTTATTATCTGCTGGTTGTTCTGGTTGAAACACACATGAAATAAGACAAAGAAAAAAAGCTGTTATTTAAGGAAACAAAAAAAAGTATCTGAAAACATCACTTCATTCAGAAAACACATCTTACTTAAAATGAACAATGATGTTTGTAAGATCATCATCAGTAAAATAAACCATGTTGGTAAAGTATTCGCCAGTCATCTGCTCAAACTGTTCTCCATGCTGAGCTGGCTTTGCGTCCTTTTTACTGGAATGTTGAGGGAGTTTAACCCCAGTTCACAATCAATGTCTGGATGTAGCTGAAAGGCTGACAGTGATGAAGGGAAGGATGAAGATGAAGGATGGCTGCAGACATTCTGAGAAATGATTTCCATGGACGAAACTTGTCCACAGAAAACCAGGATGGAGGTTATTTATAGAAGTCGTCCAGGATTTGGAGACAGGATTGAGTGGCTGTAGGTCCATGTCTCTCTGCTCTGTAATTATCCGAGTTCAACAGACTCACACTCTTCATCTGACACTTCTTTTGTCTGTTTCTTTATCATTTAGCTTTTTAATTTGCTGTATGGTGCTAAAGTCATGTCTTTACTTTCACCGTGTGCAGACCTAACCTGTGTTAGTAGTATCACTTAAACTGTTTTTATTCCATTCAGGGTTCCACAGGACATTCAGGGCCGAAGGTGAGACACATTCTCAAAAATTGCAGCTTTATTTCAGCTTTTTACTTTGTTTGTGATTCTGTTTCTACTCATTTGCAATCTGCTGTTTACAATCTTTTTCAGGGTGAGCCGGGGATAGGCATGAAGGGAGAGAAAGGAGCATCGGGTCTGAAGGGCGACAAAGGAGACAGAGGTCATCTTGGACTTCCTGTGAGTACTAGTTCTGACTACAGGCTCCTTAGACAGAATCACGGTTTTTAGTTGGTTTCTTCTTTCTTTTTTTTGGGATGGGGGGGTGTTAAGCTAGAGACAACAGAAACAATCTGCAGAATGATAGCTTAGAGTCCTGTTTACTATTACATCAGGGTTTACCACGCTTTTGCGTGAGTTCTGGAGATTTTATTACATGGCAGAATGACTGAACAGCTGTAGAAATTAAACAGTGCTCTCGTTTCAGTCTGTTTACAGCTTCATTTCATAATTATTTACTCATGGTGGAAAGAGTGCATGTATAATCCACTCTTCTAACTTACCATGCACTTTTTAACTTCCTGTAAATAATATTTACTACATTTGAAAGGGCATGTATGACATCACGCTCTGCTCAGATTATTAAATAGAAAAATCAGTCATTACGCAACACAGACACACGCTAGTAAGAGATGCCTCTTTGAGCTTCTTCTAGATGACCACTGACTCCCAACATGTCATTCAGATTATTATATATAAGGTCAAATTATTAGGAGGTAAATTCCCTTTTGAAGACCTCAGCTATCAGCTGTTAGCTGAGAAAATCCGTTCAGATAGGAAACAACCAGGAAACAGAAATCAGAACAAGCAGCTGTACTACAAAGCTGGATTTTCTCTTATCAGGGTAACTTCAGAGTTAACTCTGGGTTTTCTGGACTAAGATGCTGGTTCCTTTCTTACCAAGCTGTATCACCGTAGCAACAGATGCTGAACGGCTGACCTGCTCCACAGCAGGTTATGTTCTGGATAAGAGATCAGCGAGTATAAAATATCCAACCTGTTGGACTTTCCTGATGACATACTTACCAAAGACACATATGTCAGCTGTGGGAGCGTGCTCCCCTCATCCACACAACAGATAGTCATAATATATATTGCATGCATGACACATAAAGTTTATTATATATATATATATATCCATGGGAAACTAGTTTTATAAAACATTTATTTTATATTTGTTCTTTACTTTCGCCCTAGTCCTTTTACTTCCACTAGGGTTGCTTCTGAAACACAGAATAATAATAGTGATGATTCTTTTTCCCCATATGACATCAGTACAGAAGCACTAAGTTATGAAACACACACCTATCTGTGTTTTTATGGTGGATGCATTTATGTTCCAACACATAACATGCTCACATGGGAGCAGGTCCATTTAAAAACTGGGAAATATTACATAAATAAAGCATTTTCAGTAATGTTTGTGCTATAAACAGTGATCTGAGGACTGTCAGTTTATATTGTCCTATTAATTATTATTGGATAATCTGACAGTTATGCATTAACTGTGTGTGTGCACTCCTTCCTGGCTCTTGCTGCAGCATCAGTGTTGCTTTTAGCCTGAATGATATTTTTACATTCTTTGTATTTTTGGAGAATACTAGTCTGCTCCTTCATGGTGAAAAACACTGCTCTGCAGGGTTTGTTCATGTTTGCGATGGGTCAGAACCTCCAAACACCCCTTTTTATGTGAATGCCCACTGATGGGAAAACCCTGATTGAGTTAGCGAGTTGATAAGCAGCTTCGTAGTACAACTTATACAGATCCTGAATGTCCAGGTAGATCAACCTAACAGAGAGAAATCTTGGGCATGTTAATCACGCTTTGCAGTACAGGCCTCTGATGTTTCAGACTATCAGGAGGAATCATCTCAGCTCTGTGCGAAGGCTGTGTTTGGAGGTTGTGTCAGAAAATCCATCCTAATCATGATTAACTTATTTCCACTATCACTTATTCCCAAATCCAACCTAATCTAATTCCTTTGTACAGAACATTAAAATCGTCCAAGTTGACATCAGGAACAACAGCATTTACACATTAAAATATTTGCCCTTAAAAACAAAGAGCCCGAATAGAAAACAAACCATTTATACAAATTAAAAAAGCTTTATCACCAAGATGGATGATTAAGAAATAGATCAAACTAAACGAAGCATCCAACCAGAAGCTGAAGCAGTTGTTGCAAGTGACCGACGACATCAACATGCTGAGGAGTTATATTACAGCATGCAGTGCAGGGCTGGTGACATTGGCCCTCATCCTGCAGGTCTGATTCAAATGCACGAGTCACTTTGGAGATATGGATCGGCTTTTAGATCCAATTGATTTGAATCAGGAAATTATTGAAATCTCAGGGCAGAGGCCACCACTGCTTTAAATCAAAGTAATAATTATTAATTACTGTAATAAAAAATATACTAAACTGTCTTTGTTCTTCTGTTGAAGCTATACGCTGTCCAGTCATTCTGCCCAGTAACACCACCACATTCACAACCATCATGACTGCTTCCAAACTTCCAACTAGAACAAAGTTCTCCTCTATAAAGAGCAGTTTGTGTTGTCTGCTGTGCAGTTTGTTGTTGTTGGCAACATAACATTTTAATCCTGCATTACTTTGTCCAGTAACATCAGTTTAACAGGAGGTTTGTAACTTCTTTAGAAAATCAAGCTGCTTCTAAACAACATAAAATTCTGCAGGTGTAAACATAGAAAATAGCCAGATTTACACCAACGGCCCTCAGGAGACACTTAAAATCAATGGATTCTGTCATCAAAACATTTTAGAAAATACATCTGAATACATTCATACATTTTCATATGCAGAGATGGAACATTTTTAGTGCTGAGACTCACTTTAGTCCTACCATGAAATTGATTCTAAAACAGCAGACATGGAGCCAATAGAGGTTTTAAAGATGCATGAGGAAACTTTCTAAGCATAAAACCTGTGTTCTGGACTTGTTTGATGGCACAGTGACTTTAGTCATTTGCATTTCTGGATCTGTATCTGGATTTCAGCATCCCGATGCTAAAAAAGAAAAAAAAAACAGTCAAATTTAGCTTCATACGCTAGCAAACACATATTAACACACCATCCCTGCACCGTGACTGGGTTAGCAAAGAAACACAAGAGGACATTTTTGGAGGAAGAGAGGAAAAGAAAGAGAGAAAAGGACAGAAAAAAACAGACTCTTTTATTCTCCTGAGAAGTCTCACAGTACAGGCAGGATGCAGCATTAACTATTTAATGCTGAGTAAAATCAGGAAAAATAAAATAAAGATTTTAACAAGATAAAAAAATTTAAATTTAATACAACTCAGACAATTTAAATAAATGAATGATTATAAATGAATGAAGATGAACCATAAATAATTCATATAAATATAAATAAATAAATACAAGTTAGGAAAAAGTTAATAAATTAAATTGAATGACTAGATATAAAGAAATTAATAAGTGTTATGGAGTCAGTGAAAGTAGTGACAGTGTGTTTGTGGTGGATTCTGGTTAGTGGTGTGTTAGATTAGTGATGAAGGTGAGTCTGACAGCAGCCAGAGAAGCATCATGAGGAGTCTTCCTCCACTGTGGCCACTTAATGTCGCTTCACCTCCACCTTCACCGTTTCCATCACCCTCTATTTGTCATCATCTGAATGTGTTGTTAAAGTCACAGAGTCACAGGTTTACTCGGGTGGGAGGGGGGGAGGGGGAGGGGGGGGGGGGGGGGGGGGGGGGGGGGGGGGGGGGGGGGGGGGGGGGGGGGGGGGGGGGGGG
>JBAMHV010000017.1:528074-539321 GCA_037177535.1 Pseudomugil gertrudae | reverse complement strand
ATACATATATATATATGTATATATATATTTACACACGTGTGTGTATTACATTTTTATTTTAAATATTTATGTGTATAATTCCTGTTATATATATGCCTTTTTATTTATTGCACATATTTACCTGTTATTTCCACATTAATTACAACTTCCAGATCACAGTGGATCAATAAACCACCAAACATTTAACTCCAGGTTTTTGGAACTGAACAACTGAGTATTTACATTGATCAGAGTAATGTTGACACATCGTCATGCAAACTGACATTACGTCTATTAAATCAGAAAGTCAGAAAGCACAGAACAAGTTATCCTCTTGACATAGAAATGCTTTATATTCAAATAAAGCTCTAGTTAATATATTCATTTCAAATCAACGTAAAGTCTTCTCTAAGTTCTGGATTACTGCACAACACAGTTTGGACTGTTCTGCATATGATCACAGAGTCACACGGAGGCAGAAACACACTACTTAAGCTCTTCTTTTATTTTTCCCTTAGGGTTTTGTAGGACCACAAGGACTCAAAGGAAATCGGGTAAGAAAATACCAAAAACACTTTGCTTTGTTATAAGACACACATTTAGCCGAAACAGCCAAAAAATGAATGTTTGGTAGATCATATCTTTCCTCTAACAATGCTTCTAAATACATCTGAAACTGTGGGAAAATCTATTCATTTAGTCTCAAATGAGCCACATTTATAGGAAATTTATTTATGGGATGAGCAGCAAGACCTTGTTGTTTACAAATGTGGCTCCACTTAAAGGTAGATAAACAGTCCTTCCAACAGTGTATGATTTATTACAAAGAAGCATTGTTACACCACAAAGACAATCCACCAAACTCATTTACTGACTGCTTTTGCTACGTTTAGGAACAGGGACATCTCTTTATCAGGTGGACACATGTAAGTGTAGACCAGGGACGCTTCACAGCTAAATGCTTTTCTTTGAGCAACTTCAGCAGGTCATGTTAATCTGCTGTAGCAGCTTCAAAGATGCTCTCAAGGCTGAGACGTGGATTAAAGAGCTGCATCTCAATAAAATGGGTGTTCTCTTTGATAGGGTGCATGATTATGAATAAATTACATGGAGATGTCTCTTGTCCTTCTGGCGCTTCATTTTGCAGTGGCATTGTTTTGAAGCAGACAGTTTATGATGCACTTCAAATCAAACGTCAGCAGATGAAAAGACATGAATAATTTCTGCTGCTGATGTTTTATTAATCGAAGAAAAAAACATGTTCATGTTGACATGGATGAAGGTGCGCATAGGTACGTGCCACCTTGGTGAGTTAAGGTTTGAAATTGAACCATTTTCGCTCGTTTATCCATAAATCCTGAGCATATCAGAACATCCCTGCAGAATGAGACACTGTTTTATTTCCAGGTTGATGTGAATCAGTCTATAATGTGCACACATCTTGAGCCTGACACAATGTTTCTGTTTCCATCCCATTAACCTGTGACTCTTTAATATTTCCGCTCCCATCTTCAAGTCATGTTATTTCATGAGCTCTCTCAGCACATTCAACTGGCCTGGACTAAAAGGTTGACTCAGGGAAGCTTTGCATATGTTTGGAAGAGATCTGGCGGTCCAGCTGAATGTGTTGAAGTCAAAGCTGTGAGATAGTGTTGGTGTGTTTACTCTGTCCTGTCTTCCTTTGTTTCCGCAGGTCTTCCTATCCCTCTTTCCCTCCCTCCACCTTGCTCTGTGGCCTGTGGCTCTTTTTATTGCAGAGATTGCCCTCTCTCCCTCTCACAAACCTTGGCCTCCTGCTCCTCCTCCTGCACTCTAATGTAGTCCTGGGTTAATGCTCCTCTTACACTTCCCTTTTACTATTCCACCTCCTCTTTAACAGTACCTCTTCCTTGCAAGTCCCTCCATTCCCTGACCCCTCTCCATATACCTCAGATTATCAAGCAGTATTATACTGCACTGCATTTTTCATATCTCTTTCATTTCTGCATCTGGATGCCTATAGACCTTGGTGAGCAGGTGTTCTGTTGAATGGACCTGTTTCAGCCTGTAAATTACAGGATTAAAGGTGCCAACAGGCCAGGATTAGTCAACTTTGGTGCTGGATAATGTTGCTGTTAGTTTCCAGCAGGGTTGTAACCATACATTAATACATCATTAGCTTAGTAGATCTACTGTAAGTATCCAGTAATCATGTCAAACATTCTTCACGAAGAACACGAGTGATTGTTTTAATTTCTCTTCAACAATCATGAAGTCTGATTTAAGAATAGATAATGCAAATATTTTCCTATCAATATGAAAACATTCACTTATGGCACTTTTTCATTTATATAAATATCAATCTTTTGAGATAGATATCTTAGCCTCTTAAAGAGGAAATATCATGTTAAACTTACCTTTTAGGCCTTTAAATCCATGTTTTTGTGCACTTCTTAGAGTTTAGGAATGCAGAAAATGTAAATTTATCCCCTCCTGATGCTTCACATATATCTTTATATTCTTTTTAGTCACATTTTTCACTTTGTTTAATTTTCTCTAATCTCTATTATATTTTTATTTATCTATTGCGTCACAGTATTTGCTGTGGGTCTGCCAAATAAAGTCAAGGACATCGGGGTTACCAATTCTGTGAATCGGAAATGTTTTCCAATGTTAAAATTTTAGTAAACTTTAAATTTACTAAATTAAAAAATGTTTCTCTGCCAGATTATCGTATAGCTGCTATCTATATATGGTGAAACAGGGTAGAGTTGGGCTCTGTCTCAATATCATACTGCACTGAAATGTAGTGGGTAGTGCACACTTTCATGGATAAGTGCTGTCTCAAATGAAACACTGAGCGTTGGACACTTAACATTACTGACGTATGACCAATTTGACTTTTCTGACAGGCCTCGCTCACATTTAAAGAGACGGCACCAAAATGAGTTGCTCTGACACACCTCAGAACAGGGTTATAAGGTGTGTGTTGAGCGAGAATAAGCAGGAGTTCAGCCCATAAACAGCCCATAAATAAGGAATTACAATAGTCCAGTCTTGAAGTAACAAAGGCATGGACTACCTTCTCTGCATCACTCTGAGACAGGATGTCCTTAATTTTTACAATATTACGCAGGTGGAAGAAAGCGGATCTAGAAACTTGTTTTAAATGCGAGCTAAAGGACAAATCCTGATCAAGAATAACTTCAAGGTTCCTCACTGTAGTTCTGGAAGCCTCATTAATGCATCCAAATTAATTAAAGAACTGTTAAAATACTTAAAATGATACATTAACATTAAGTCTGTTCAGTTTTGTCCAGCAGTATTTTCTATTTAATTTTACTTTTTAAAAAATTAAATGCATTTTTCAGCCAATAATAGAGTTCGAGTTTACAAAATGACATTCAAATAAATGTATGCTTTTTGGGGCAAAAATCATTATTCAACTGAAATGTGGTTAATTTAAATTTATTAATTACAACGCATGTAATAAATTATATATTTTTATATATTTATTTCCATCCAGTTCTGCATTAATGTGTCACCAACATCATGTATTGATGATGTTAGAGTCTGACCGCTGTGCACAGTCTTCTCCAGCACATCCCAATGCATCTCAATGGGATCAAGGTCTGGACTCTGTGGTGCCCGATCCATGTGTGGAAAAGATGGCTCATGCTCCCTGAACCAGTTTTTCACAATATGAGCCAGATGAATTCTGGTATTGTCATCATGGAATATGCCCATGCCATCTGGAGTGAAAACATCCAATGATGGAATAACCTGGTCAACTCTCTGAGATCAACTTTCACAAAATGTACAATAACTTCCATCTATGCACATCACGTGGTACATTATCCAGATTTCCTAAATAAGTTCTCTAACTTTGTGTTCTTCACTTGCCTGTTTTGCTGAACATGTTGCGTGATCTCCTCCTGTACCATAGATAAGGAGTTATCATCGTTATCCTGGGTCTGCATTGGAACTACAGCCATGTGTGGTGTCAAAAGAAAATAATTTCAGCCCAAAAGTCACAAAAAATATTTCAGAGACCACAGATTTCATAAACAGGACAATATACAACCACTGTTTGTATATTGTTTGTAAGAAAATAAGTGCTACTTTTGCTGTCATGCCTCGAAAGCTTTCAGCCTGCACATGTCTGAAATCTCCTTTCAGTGCCCTGCGTATCAAGCTGTGATGCTACAGTAATATTCTGACACCACATTCACTTAGTTTTTGTGATTAGCCACATAAATTCCCTCACAAAAACAGATAAAAATCCACTTTCAGAGTGGCCATCAGTTACCAAATGGGTCCGTTATATAGAGCAGTTGTTGGTATTTCATTGGTTTGTTAGCTTCCTGTATATTTATCATTTCCTGTTTATTTTCATGTGATTCACGTGGGAAATTCTCACTCGGTTTCCTTACTTTTCAACTCTCTCAGAAGATGATTTAGATATTGATCAGTTTACAGGTGGTTATTGATAAGAGACCTGCTCACCAACAGCTCGGCTCACTCCTCCCTAACTCCCTCTACTTACCCTCCCTTTACACTATACTTACATTTACCGAAACATATCACCTTCTGACAATAGCAAAGCAAAACAATGAATTATATAATTTATTTCTCATGATGTCTAAATTATGTAAAAACAGATCATTTCCTGTATTTTAGAAAGACACATCTGATTAATGTGTGGCTTCCTGAGCAGGATTAAAGTTTGTCTTTTTAATACACTGTTGTTTGCAGGGAGAGAGGGGCAAGAAAGGCAACAGGGGGGCCAAAGGGGATAAGGGAGACCAAGGAGCACCTGGATTAGATGCCCCCTGTCCGTTGGTATGTCAGTGGTTCAGTGTAGGAAACCAAGAGGCAAAAGGAAGGAGGATAAACTTAGAATACAATGTGATCTGTATTCAGTAGCCTGCTTCCTTTTGGTTCTGGTCTTCAGTGTTTCTAACAAACCTCATCAAGGGTTGTGGTCATGCTGTCCTATCATCCATCCATTTTCCAAAACACTTTATCCAATTCAGGGTCGCTAGTAGCTGGAGCCTATCCCGACCACCCCGGACAGGTTGCTGTCCAACCATTCAATGAAAACCAAGCTGATTAGAAAAAGGCCTTAAGATCACAAGAAAAGACATTTGTGTAGTGGATGTTGTTTATGGACCAGTGACCATGGCTCTGCATGAGTGGCCTCTTTTTTCCAGGTGCGGGAAGAGATGACAGGAACCAGGGAACCACTGCGGGTGATGGGGGAAAGGTTTTCTCTCACTTTTCACAGACTGAAACTGATTTCTGGTGTTTTGGCCCCCCAAAAAAGATCCAAACCTAAATCTGATCCAGCTGCTGAACTAGGAAGTAAAGCGTTGTAATCAAGGTGCAGATTGAGTAAAGATCATCTCAGTGTCCCGGTTCCTGTCAGTCCCGGGTGGTCTGCATGCTTAGGACGCCTGCAACCAGTCACCCGGTGGACAGAAGTGGAGATCCTCTTATCAACGAGGAGAAAATGGATTATAAATGGCTGATTTCATAAACAGGGCTTCCGAGGCTTTAAAGGGGAGAAAGGTGAACCGGGCCTGCCAGGCCTGGATGGGCTGGATGCCCCGTGTCCCGTGGTATGGTGCTCTTTCTTACCCTCCACCTACTCCAGCATGTCTGTGCTGTCTCTAATTTCATCTCTCACTCTGCATAGTAAGATTTTTAACTAAAACTACAGTTTCCAGAAGTATGGATTAATATTTGTAAATTATTCACAATATCAAACTCTCTGAAAATCTAATATGTCTTCACCTCTAATTCAGTAAATTATCATGACTAAATTGTATGTTAAATTCAGGACTACATTGTTTCTAACATCACTAACTACATAACATTTACATATTCCCACACACAGCCTGTCTAAAAGAGAGCCACGCTCTAAGATTTCCGTGGGCCTCCTTTATCTCTGAATTGAGCCGAATTCTCTAAAAAGTTTCTGCTTACATCACAGCACTTTTTTTCTGTCCAGAATTGTATTTATTTACACCAAGAAGCCTTTTCCAGCACATAGATCATACACAGCCTTCACAGACTTGTACAGTAGGCGTGATGGCTGCATCTGCCTCTCTTCTTACACTGATCTCTGTGAAACAGGGTTTCAGCTGGACTCATCAGAACACATCACATTTCTTCTATTGCTCCAGAGTCGAACCTTTATGGACCCTAGCAAACTGAAGCCTGTTTTTCTGGTTAGCCTCACTGATGAGTAGTTTCCTTATGGATACACTGTTAGTCATTGAGTTCCTTTCACACAGTTCATGTGGAAATGTCTTACTCTCACTAGTAAGCATGTTGGTGGGTTTCCTTTCTTTTTTTGGACAGGTTCTGTAATTCCCTCATTTGGTTGTGCATGATGCATAATGAACTTCCTTTATCATGGCATGATACCACAGGGAGCAATTCATTTATTAAACTCTAACCAAAGACCAAGTTGAGATCTGCATGGTGAGAATGGTTGTTTTTACTTACAAATCTGAAGTAATCCAATAAGATCCTGAATGCTTGGCCTGCTCTGAACTCTGAGTTCCTTCTCTTTTCTCTAATGTAACAGTAAAGACTGAGCATGTCCGCTGTAGCCTGGTGTCACCCCGATGCGCTGTGGGTGTGTGGAGCCTTATCATTTGCACCTTTATGCCACAGCACTGCTGATATGGCAGAGCAGTCACAGCCTAGGGAGAGCTCAAACAACACAATGAGTCTGCAGTTTTCATCTCCAAACATCCAGGATATGTGATGGGATGTCCCGGGAACAAGTCTAATCCACAGAGAGCCATGGGAAGGATGTTAGACAGAAAGCTGGATTAGATGATCAGTATTTATGATGCTAGAAGCCACACTGATAAGATAAGAGAAAGTCGTTTATGTGGAGATCGTTCAGATAAAAAAACCAGACTGGTAAACAATAACAGTTTGCTTTGACTGTTTGTTTTCACATGTGTTTAACAAGAGCAATATTTGCTAAAGCAGTACCAAGCCATCACAAATCCTCCTCTTACTGGGTTTCCAGCCCAATCTACACAGCTAAAGGACTGATAAACATCTGCTCTATTAATGACTGCTCTCAGTTGTTTATTGTAGTTATGAATTATTTCCTTATTTATACAGAGACGATGCAAAGCAACATGTTTGTTTGTAATTATAAACAGCTTTTTTGTGCAACTCTTGCATGAACACTGTTGTGTCATATTGTGTTTTTCACTCTACTCTTGCTTTCTGCAGGGTGACGATGGCTTACCTGTTCCAGGATGTTGGAATAAAGTAAGTATTGGACTGTTGTGTTGCTTTCCAGCACGTCTAATGGTTCTAATACACATTAACGTTGCTACAGATGTTGTTTGAACTAATGCTAGGGTTTTTTCCATTTTGCTTTCTCCTTTCAGTGACGATAACTTTGGAATGGCTTGTGTGATTGTACATAGGATATTTATTTTTTTACCTCTCCTAATCTGCTATACATGGAAAGCATTTTTAATACTAAAAAGTTATTACTTTTTCTGTACAGATTGTTTACTGTAATACTTATGATAGTGATAATGTAATGGAGTTTTTTTTACATTTATGCATATTTTAATATGATTAGATAATTACGTGTCTAAAGGGGTAAAGATTATAAAGTGGCTACATATGCATGATATTTGTGCATAATGTGAAGTGGATTGTGCTTATTAACTTATTGCATTACTTTGTTTTGTCCTGTTGTAATGTAGACCATGCTGCACTGAGTTGTGGGGCTGGAAGAATATTCTGTTTGCTTGTGGGATGTCTGAGCTGAACGCTCCTCCTAACTATGACACATGTCCTATACACTACCAGGCCAAAGTTTGGACACAGATTTCCATTAAATCTAATGAGGAAGTGTGTTCAAACCTTTCACTGGTACTGCACACAAATGTAAGTTTTATTAGATGACCATAAACTCAAAGGGAAAAAAGGATGTAAATTGGATGTGTTGATGTTGCACTGATGAGCCTGCAGACTTCACTGATCAGATTTCAGGCTGCCGTAGATCCATCTGATGATCCATTCAGCAACGCTGCTGCAGAAAGACACAGTTCCATCATTTCTTTATTACAACAAAGCCATTGTAGCTTTTTGTTGACAAAGATGTTTAACTGTATCTTTGAGCAGGCTATAAAATGACCTGTTGGTTAAATGTGGCCTTAAATCCCGTTTCTGTGTTTCTGTTTTTCAAGCTGAGATATCTCAGTCAGGTGTTGCTTCTCAGAGTCAAGACAGTTTCTTAGCTTCTATATTAACCCTTTGAGCACCAAGCTTTTTGTTTTCTTTTTTTGGTCTGCCTGTTTTTATTTTAATATGAAACTGCATATAAAAGATGAAGCCTTTTAATTCCAATCACCATCCAGACATCAGTTGTCAGATTGAGGCTGTGAACTAAATGCATCAACAGATAGAGCACCTGAATTTATTACTAAAAGAAGTTTATAGAAATAGCACATAAATCAAACCTTTTCTCCTCTGCTGAGCATTCTTTGGTTTCCAAAAGAAAAACATATTGGCTTTGAAGGAAACACACAATAACACAAGCAGTTTAAATTTTCTCCATTTTTCCTCATTAACACTTATTTATGCTAATTACCTGCAATCGTCACAAAACCACCTCCACATCAGCTGCTTCTTGGATTCACTGTGCATGAAACCATCTTTTTGGCTTCATTCCAGCCATAAAGGCTGATTTGTCCTGATTAGACATTACTAAATCTAAGGTTGTGTCTGAATATGCGCTATATGCTGTACATAGTGCCCTATAAAGTGGTCACGGCATTTTGTAGGGGTGTCTGAAATGCACAGAGAGAAAAAATGTAGTGCACTCAAAAAGTCCCAGAATACATCTTGAAAAGTAGAGAGCATGGATAGTTACTGTACATGCATTGTGGGCTGGAGCTACAATATGACACTAAAAAAACTGTAGATAATTCATTAAAATATATTTTAACCTGTTTTCGTTGAGGTAATATGATGCAAAGAAAGAATTAAATATAAGGAAATAAGATATTTTTGCATGACTTTGGATTGGATTTGGTTGCCATAGTTACAGCTATGTGACAGCGAGAAAGTGGTGAGCTTCATGTACAAATCAGCAACAGAATGAGGGCATAGTGTGCTATGTAGTGTAGCCCTTTGTAGTGAATGAGAGGTTATGGCACATTTGGACACAGCCAAAGTTCTCAAATTGGTGGAAAGTCTAACAGGAAGTGGCTCCATCATTATTTTCTGTTTAAAGCAGAGGTCTCTTAGCAACAGTTAGTATTGTTACTTTTATATAGTAAAAATTTATGAATAATGGTGTTACCATGGATCACTTAAGTAGGGTTTACCTCTGAAGTCTCTGAATTAACATCACGCTATGAGCATTCATCACTTTTTATGCCAAAGAGTTACACACTTATGTTCCTGAGAATTTATTGACAATAAAAATGATTATATCCTGGGGTGCCAGAGATTTAAAGATTTTTAAACAAAAACAGTTAAAAAAGTTAGCAAATACAATTAGCTTAGTTGCCATCAAATGCTGTTAGCTTGTTGGCTAACTGTTTAGGCTACATTAGGTTACCGCGATAAAAAGTGTCACCATAACAACAGGTACAGTATAAAAAAAAAACATCTTTGTCTGCAGCATCTTAGACATACAAGACAGGTTAAAGAAACAGAAGTATTCTTTAAATATAGGAGAACAGACAAGTCCTGAGTGAAAGTGTGAGGTTTGGTAGGGAGCATGTGGGGAAACAGCAGCTGCTGGGATCCTTCCTTAACTCTGAGAAGCAACTACCGTGTGCAGTTAAAACATGTGTCATGGAGGAGGGTATCAACCTAGACCTGTTAAGCATTTCAGGTGTTGTAGTTCAACAACAAAATATGTGGAAAACTAAATGTTCAGTTGTAAAGCAGGAAGCCTTAAAAGTCAGTTCTGTGTTATTTCTGGTTTCATGTTGCTGTAAATACATGAGTAAAATTTTATATGCGCCTGCTTTACAACTGTCAGCTTCAGTCGATCATAAGGTCTATGCTGATGTGAGACGGATGTGTAGTTGGATGGAATATTGCTGCTCATCCTTGCATGCTGCTGCAGTTGTCACATTGTCTCATCATCACATTTTATGAGACAAGCTGGAACTTTTTTGGACAATGGAGATTTTTTCCTTTATTAAATCAAGAACTTTGCACCCACAAGCATTTGCTGAAGATGCCGTGCTCATTAAGCTAACCTCATTAACCTGCCCATGTGTGGAAGAAATGGAGGAACTGACGGGAGTGAAGCTTGATCCGTGATGCTGCTGCTCTTTGACAAAGCTTTGTCTTGTTCTGCCTCAAACTGGTATTGCTATGAGAGTTTATTATTGGATCTTTGTAAACAAGTTCTCTTTGTGTTGTGTTGCTGTGGAGTACCATGCCTTAGACACCAGCTAGCCTTGCATATTTTCTCATATTAATCAGCATGATCCTGTTCAGATTTGTAAAATAATCAACATGACAATCCTGATTAAATGTATATTTCTGAGTATTCTGGTTTTGTTATAAACTGTAAGCCTGTGTAATCTACTCAGGCTAGAGAAAATCAAAAATGTAAACAAATCCTTCTTGTGGTTAAATATAGTTATTAATAATGTTTTGTGGAGTCTTTCACAATTAATTGCATGAATGTCCTGACTTAACTCTGATTAACTGCATATTATTCAGACTTTTATTTGTTTCTAAATGTTCCGTAACACCCTGTTAACAGTTATACACCTCAAGAATCAGTAAGTTTATGTAGTTAATAAATTTACCTGCAGGGCTCTAACACCAACTTTTTTAGTTTATCCAGATCAGTTGTTGCTGTTAAAGGTTGCTGTTTGTATCAGGATGTCTCAGCTGAAAGCTCCCTTATGGGCTGTCTTTAGAGAAGGACGCCTCTCTGAATCGGCTGTTTTGTTGCACACCAGGTGGTATTTGTGAAACAATGTACTAGTGTGGTAACTTATAGTGGTAAGTTTAAAAAAAAAGCTATACTTTTTCAGGGAATCATCTTGCAGAAATATAAAGCTACATTTTCAGTTTAAAAAAACATTTCTGCACAACCACAAACTCATTTCTGCATCATTTGCTGCAATGATGCAAACTGTGTGCTTTAAAGTTAAAAACAACGTATATTATAAAAACTAACAGAAGATGGGTTGACACATAATTAACATTGACTTAGATAGATAGATAGATAGATAGATAGATAGATAGATAGATAGATAGATA
>JBAMHV010000017.1:479079-494774 GCA_037177535.1 Pseudomugil gertrudae | reverse complement strand
TACAAAAGCAGAATGAAGTCTGTTCCTGTTCAACTTGTACCAGTGTACCCAGCAATCATGAAACTTTAAAACCTGTCAGATTTTTTTCACAATTTAAAACAACCAGACTAATAAACTCAGGCTGATGATAGATTTCTAGGAATTTACATACAATAAGCCGTAGATGATCACTCTATTGTTGTTCTTGTTTTCAATGGTTTTCAACAAGATGAAATCCCAGGATAGGATTTTATCATCAATAGTTACTTGGAATTTCTGTCCAGAGGCAGATGTACCTTTAGCTCCACATGGATCTGAGGCAGTGGGATTAATTCAATCTGTTCAGCAAGGTTACATAAATCCTCATTAACTACTTTTTTAGATTCATTTGGACAGAGAGTTAACAGATTGCATCTGATTGCAACATTCTTCCTGTAGCATCAACAAATATTTACTTATTCAATATTTAGAAAATATTGTAATTACTTACAGAACTGCTGATTATTGTGTTCAACATGATCGGGCGGATCTGAGACGCTGCCTGTGCGATCACTGCTTTATACATTTTCTCTGGTTATGCCCTTCGAACACACTGGAAGGCATTTCTGCTGGGAGGGATTTCTGCTGTAGATTCTACAGATGATCTGGAAGTATCTGGCAACCCCTGGTGGTCATGTGGTCGTTTCACCCACACAGGACAAACATGAAATCCTGTATTTTACTGTCAGTATATTTAATATAACATATTTGTCACAATGCTGCAAGAAACACAAGTAGTATGAGTAAAAGAACAAATTTAAATCAGCGGTGTTTGCTAGAAAAGGCTCATTGTTTGATGACATTTGTGTTAAATTTACCTACAGTTTTTATATAATTCACATACCTAACATTGGCGCTGTGGGTAGCGCCTCTCCAGAAGTTCTCCACTCATTTTTTTAAGCAATTTTAACCATTTTAAACCCTTTTTCTTTCTACTTTCTACTCTTCTTGCCAAGAGAGAGAGAGTTTGTGTTTTATACACATAAATTCAGTGAATATTTTTACTTTAAGATGCAACAAAGAGCCAGTTCCTCATATTTTTTACTCTCAAGAGAAACTATTAGCTTTGGGAATTACATATGATCAATATGAACTCTTGACATTTGAGTTCATCTATGAAAAGCTGTCCTTTGAATCTTGATTACAGTGCATATTTGAAGGCTAATAAGGAAGGAAGGAAATAAAGACATGGGCTCAGTTGTTATAACGAGCTCTTGACCTAAGCTTTTATGTTATATCCACTAACTTGGAGTGTGGATGAAATATGTTTACACTAATTAAAACAAATAGATTATGAACATCTGAAACCACAGTGGCATTTGCCGTCATTATTGGATGAACTGATCAACCTCATTAACCATGATGGCAATGACCAGACACACCTGGATTAATCAGTTTGTGAAAGACAGGAAACAAAGAAGCTGTCTTAAGATCAGGAAGTAGCAGAGTTGTGCATAAAGCCCATTTAAACCATAGACTGTATTATTTTTATCTGCTCCTTCCTGTTACTCTTTTATTGTGCTGTCAGCTTGAAATCTTCACACCGTACGGTACACACAGAAGGAAAATAAAATATTGTGCAGCTGTTTTTCATCTCTGCTCAGCAACACAGATGGTAAAATCCACTGATGATGCTGTCTAACTCAGACTGAACAAACAAAACCGGAAACATGTAGCACAGTTAGTTCTCTTCACAAGCGAGTTTGTGAAGCTGAATGTGGGAGTAAATCCAGTGTTTGTTGAGGTGGATCCTGGCGAGCACTGCTCATTTCTTCTTTTCTGCTGGAAGGAGGAATACTCACTCTGTTCTAATGTGGAATTTGGGTATGCATGTGCTCATTGTTGTCATGCCCACAGCTCTGACAGTGGATTGTGTGAGGAAATATGCTGGGGAAAAGAGCACAGATACATCATTGTGTGAGCTGGCAAAGCTGTTATACTGCAATATTCTCTGAATGATTTGTAGACAAAAACAACTTGATATAATATTGTTATATTAATTGTATCCTTTTAATTTGAGTTATTGGAACAGAAAGACGAAATGAACACAGAAGATAATTTCGTTGTTTTTATATATAATTTCTGAAATGTCTTTTTTATGATTTCCTCCTCCTTTTTTTGATCACACAGCTTAGAGCTGCCATTTTTTTATAGAGCTGATAGCACATGTTTGTTTTTACAAACTCATTTTACACGTCAGCATCAGCAGCAGGGCCAAGGAGACGAGGAAGAATGAATATGTCTAGCAAAGGTCTTCTGCTGGCATTAGTGACAATGACCACAAGATGTCAGTGTGATGATAGAAATAAGCCTGCATGTCCTGCCAGCAGGTATGCAGACATCAAATCAGAGGAAATATAACATATGTTACTTAAAAGTTCAATCAAATATTTCATATTAACAAGATATAAAAGGCATCATTTAGAAATGACTAGAAATGTTCAATGCACATTTTCATTCTGCCCGAAGACTACAACTTCATTATTATTGTGTATAAAGTTTTCTGTTTATTTTATTACAGATTTTTAGACAAACATTTATCCAGTCATTCCTTTTCCATACCATTTAATCTAATTCAGGGTCAAGGTTTATTTTTAAGGTTCAATATAAGATTTATTGGGGAAATGAAGGATAATACTGTTTGGGAAATTCCTGGGCTCGGGACTGCTGTCTCACTGCAGAGAGAGATATGAGCTGGGGTTGGATTATGAGATTCTTTGTGTTAGAAGGAAAAATAATACAATGTGACAAACTTTTATATATTATACTATATTCTGTTATAACTGTTTAATGGAATGTTGCAGGTCAGAACTGCTGCGGAGTCTGTTCTGAGCACTTCTCCTGGCGGGCCAGACCTGATTGAGAAAGCATCCACGACTCGGTGTTCCTTTGTCCGTGGGGTCTGCCACCCAATACTTTAAAAGTAAATAAATGATTTCTTATCAATGCATCAGATGCCGACAGACAGTGCTCTTTTGGCATCACAGTGAGCCAATTCCAGTCATTTGTGTCAAAGTTGACTCGATGTTTTATGAGACCTCGGTTTCACCATCCCTAGATGGAGGGTAGAGGTTGCAACATGATGAATGTTGCTATGGACGGATGACCAGATGAAGTTGTTGCAGAGGAGATTATTTCCAAACATGAAGCTTAGGGATCTTTTCACAGTGAAGCCAGGTGAAGTTCAGGACATCAGGAGGTTGCTGGAAAACATAAAGAATCGTAATATTTCTCTGAGAACACTAGAAGTGTTAAAAGCATGCACAGGAGGGCTTTGTCTTTACAACAAGGCTCAAGTGACAATGGACTGGCAGCTTGCTTTTTATACACTGCATAATCACTGATCCACTGCAGGTGTGAAGGAAACCTGGAAAGAGCCCCAGAAGACAAACCAGATCCCTGAACCCTTCAACATGACGACTGTGATGAAGGCAGTTCCAGATGCAGTCCAGACTGACATGATTACAGTCAGTAAAATCCTCTGGCTCACTAAAACAAGTGTGATTAATACTGATTATTTTAGTAACATATACACAAAAAGCTAAACTGTTTTTATTTAGAAAAAAACTAAGGGGAAAATCATTCAATGACAGAACATATTCTTCATATAAATGATCTGGACTGGATCAGAACAATCAACCCGGATTGTCTGGTAGACAGTTAGCCTACAATCACCTGAAAAATGTATGGAAATTGTTCCTAATTCCACGAGGATCAGGATATTAGCTATAAGAAGCAGAAGTACATTAATGCTGGCCAACTAGTGAAACCCGGCCAGGTACTGACTGATGTCCCTAAAGTCTGATTGAGTCATTTTATTACTAAATCAATAAGCATGCATTTTGATTAAACTATTTATTAAGGAGATTGTCACAATCAGTGTCTGGGTTTGTGTTTTAAGTTTTCAGTGTTTTCTGTTTTATTTTCATATGTTCCTGTTTTGTCTGTTGTGTTTTGTTTAGCTTTACTCATTATGCTTAATTAGTTTCACCTGGCCTTTGTTAGTTCATTCATTACACCTGTGTCTTGTTTGGTTTCTTTAGCATTTATACTTCCTGGGTTTTCAGTTCTGTGTTGTTCATTAGTTAGTTGTTAGTCTTGTTTCCCTTGCTGGTTTTCTTAGTTACAATAAATATCTTTACCTGCTTTTTCCTGTTTCCTACCTGGCTGCCTTGGGTCCACTCATCTCCTCCATATCTCTGTACTCACTCACCCCAGGAGTGTGACAGAGAGGTGGTTTTACCCTCTAATACTGAAATGTTAAAATGTTAATAAAACCAGCTGAAAAGTTACAGCTGAACCAGAGAGCAATAACACTCCTTTTAGTTAAAACATGATCAGGTTAAGAGTAATGACAAGTAAAGATGAATGAGTATTTCACTGAAATGGAAGGAAATATATTTCCTGGCATTTTTTTCATATGTTAGAACATTGACAGTGGAAATGGAGACAGCTTTAACGTACGTTAACTCTTGGTAATAAAGATTTAACAAGGTGATGGAGACATTCCTCATAGATTTGCTCCATGACAACATCACACAGTTTCTGCAGATTTATCAACTTCACACCCATGTGGAGAATCCTCTCTCCCACCACATCCCAAAGCTGCTCCATAGGATGAGATCTGGTGACTGTGGAGGCCATTAGAATACAGTGAACTCATAGTCATTGAAGAAAGCAGGTGGAGATAGTTTGAGCTTTGTGACATGGTGCATCATCCGACTGGAAGTATTCATCAGACTATGCTACACTGTGCTCGTAGAGAAATGGGCATGGTCAGCAACAATACTCAGGTAGGCTGTGGTGGTTAAACCATGTCACGGTAGTACCTGTAGGTAGCAGAGTCAAATATTGATTAGTACTTCAGTGATGTACAGTTTGGAACTATAAGAATCATCATAGATAAGGATGATAAAATAACTAGTTTTATTTTGAAAAACCTTTATTTTTAAAAATAGATCTGAACAAACTTTTGAATATAAAACATATACAGTTGTCTGATGTTGTGCATATATACATCAGATATAAATTATACAGAGTTTCTTTGACAAGATCCAAATCCCTTTTTAAACTAATTGTTCATATAGAAGTGGTGGAGTACATTGGAGATTAACTGTGTTTTTTACTGTATAAGACATATAAAGTAGCCCTTACTGTCATAATATATCTATATCAGTATGGTAGTGAACTCATGAGCTTTATGTTAAACTGCTTTGATGTGTTGTGAAATTTGTTATTCTGGGTTTCCAGTGTAGACCAAGGAGCTCATCTAACAGGTCAGGGACAACAATCTGAATAAGTATGGATAAGGGACAGGTTACAGGTTATATAAAAAACACTAAAGTAAAAATGAAAACAACATGGCAGCCAAACAAACATGCACATAAAAGATACCCTGTCTGGACGCAGGAACCAGAATAGCAGCATAAAGGTAAAATATATCCAGTAAGGAGCTAGAAAGCTTTACAGCGGGCATTTTAACATCTGTAAAGGAGCATATTAAACTCACAAAGCTCTTTTTGCTTAAATAAACTATTCTGTAAAAACAGCCTTCCCATTGCAAAACATGAGATATGTTTTCATCCAAGCATACCTCCTGTTGTGGGGAGCACTCAACATGACAATTAAGCTTGTTAAAACCTGTTGCTGCCTTCAGCCTAGGATATACTTTCTGCTGGCAATGCCACCATGTATGTATCATGGCGTCCACACATTCTCAGTGTTTGTTTGGCAAGGTGACGAGCCTTGTGCACATGCGACTGTTGCATTGTTAACTTGAATGCTAGAGGCATTCGTGAACAACAGCATGGCAATGTGTTTTGAAGAATGTCTCTAGGCCCTTGTTTGCAACTACCAGTACTTTTATAATTGTTCCTCCCTTGTTGCAGAGTGGCAAACACTTGTGTCTAATAATTAGCAAAAGATTGGTAAACTGTTATTTAAGGAAAGTACACATAAATCTCAGTCAGAGGAACCAGTTAGTGAGCAGGAGCTATAACAAACGTCAAGTCCAAATGAATTCAGAAAGGTAAATGGAAATGTGCAATTTGTGTCAGACAACAGTGCGTATTATAGACAGAGACATCTCTGACTAGACTGAGGCCGTTGAGCAAGTTTTTGTAGATTTATTCTGCTAGATTTTTAAGAGTCTGTGATGGATTGGTGACCTGGGATTGCTGGGATAGGCTCCAGTTGCCATCGGAATAAGCAGAAGCGGTATAGATAATAGAGGGATAGAGTTTTATCAGTGGGGTAAAAATAACAATTGCAGAGGAGATGTTCATTTAGGTCAGTGAAAGTGGCTTTACTCCTTACTATGCACTACTTTAACCTTAGATTAACCATTTTCTTGCTACATGTTCTGCCTTTGTCATGGAAATGAACACCAGAATCTGCAGAAGCTGCACAGCCTGCTTTTGTTATGGAGGCTGAAGCTAAATTGGAATATCATTGATCTGGCAACACAGTTAGCTCAGGAGTTAACTCCCGTGTTCTCCTGCTCACAGATCTGAGATCAGTTAACTCAGCAGCATAGAAAGTAAATGACAGCACATTATATGTCAAACAAAAGTCAGAATGTGAAATATGTCCAGACTGCTGCTCTTTTTATTAAAGTTTATGGTCAGACCTTATTTAGTCAACACTGATTAAGTTTCATCTGGGATGTTAGTGATATGATAAGACGAGTTAGCAGGCTGCAGTGAGTCTGTATAATAATCTCTGCAGCTCATATTTTACTATGACCTGTGAGCCATGCTCACCAGAACTCTACAGTTCATGTTCTACAGTTCACATGCATTTAAACAAACCTTACAAAGGTTGTACACGTCTGCAAAGTATTTACAACATTTTGCAAATGTAAAAGTCATAAAACAAGATGTGTGTATTTCCCAATAAGCAGCATGTTAATGAAAACCGTTCAATATAAACAAAGAACACATGAAGTTGATAAACTATGCCACAGTGCAGTCATTACTCAATGAGAACAGAATTTATTTACAATTTACTACATTTTTTTAATAAACCTTCCCACCCTGTCGCACACACATCAGTCTCCTTCCTCAGCTGCTTTTTCATCTCCTCCGTGTTCCCTTTGACTTTTTTTTCAGTAACTTCACGACATCCCCTTCCTCCTTTGGATCTGATTTAAACTAGAGACAAAGATGGAGACACATAATTGGTCTTATTTCTGCTTCTACCATTAAACTTGGCTTAGGTGAGAAGTTAAAATAAATCATGTACCTGGGTGTTTACTGAACCCAAGCAATCATGGAGTTCCTGTTTCTGCCAACATGGTCTGCTGGTTCCGGATCGGGCCTGTATAGAAGAATGTACAGTTAGTACCCGGAGCTTCTGGCTTCTTATTATATTTATCATAGACACTCCTTTGCTTTCCACCACAGCAGCTCAGCCTTGCTGTCATGCAACTCTCAGCAGGAGGATGGTGTTGTTTTTAATGAATTCTGGATAGCAGCCATATTTCACCATGCTTAAATCCATGGGGAAATTCTCCCACTCCTCCAAGCATACCTCGGATCTGACTTTTAACCCCCTCCCCTGGCTGTCTGGACTGGTGCCAAACTCTGATCAGGACAGGGAGAGGCTGAAGGGCCAGCAGTCCTCCTCCCATCAGATTCCTACATTGTACAAGTTCTATCAAGCAAAGAAAGGCCACCATTCATCCTGAGTTAGACCCCTCATCTCACAGGAAAAATGAAGCTAAAAGCTCCTTTATCTCCATCCGCCAGGACCCTGCCACTCTCCATCCCTTTCCCAAAAGTCGCTAAAGCTGTCGCCACCTCTTTCTCTCACGCTGGCTTTTAATTCATTTCAGCCAAATAACTTGCATTCTTTCTTTTCTCTTTAACTTTTCCTTAACAAACAAGGGAAATGAACTGCTGGCATTTTTGCAGAAATGACCTAAAACAGAAAACTGTCATTGCCACAATGTGTTTTCCCTTCACTGGTTCACACTTGCTCTCTATCAGGTAAAGCTTCAGTTTTTAATGTGTCATCTTGCACCTCATGTAAGACTTTTAAAGGCATAAAATTCTTTAGAATTTACCACATAATTACTTTTAAAGGGTTTTTTTCTCCTCTTGCTTTTTTGTTACAGGACTGTGTCCTGCCACGGTTAGAGCTGGGATATACTTGCTATGTACGCTTGCATACACAGCAACATTCTGCTACATCTGTGTATATATTTGCTGTAAACAATGTGAGCATGCTGTGGACAAAACGTTCAATACTGGAGGCTACTGCTCAGAGGCAGTATGTAGCACTAGGACTCCCAACCAGTGACAAGGTCAGTCCACTGGTAACACTGTACATCCATGGCATTTTGGACAACAGTTTCCCAATCTGCTGATAACTAGAAACAAGTGTTTCTCACTGTACAGCAGAGAGGAACAATTTTTAAAATGTAACTGCGAACAAGACCCGAGAGTTGCTGTTATTAAGAGTCTCAATGGCCTCTTACATTTTCTGTTAATATTGCACCTCATGCACATGACGTTACCTCACGCCAACACGTGCAACATATGGCTGTGTCTCAATTCAGAAACTACATACTTCGAAGTGTGAATTCGTCAGCTGCATACGTAATACTGGCGCGCCAAGTGCCGTCCCACCTCGAAGTGTACTTCTGATCCACACTTCAAATGCGCGCTTTGTTTGGGGCTGAATTAGTGTACAAGTGTACATGCTATTTATCCTTCGTGGTCTCCAATTACCATGTCATTGGTAGTCATTGCATATCAGATAGAAATGCATAAACAGCAGTTAATTTTCTGCAAGGATGTTTAAAAAAAATATTTAAACAAATAAACATATAAATATATTTTTTCAATTATATGGCGGTCTCATTGCAAACGGCAGGCACACTTTGGAGTGCGCAGACTACAAAGAATGCTCCATAGCCTACGTAGTTTGCGTACTTCAAAGTGTGCAGACCCTGAAATGAGACATACTTGTCAAAGGTAGACGGCAAATGCATGTGTGCCATGATACGAACACATATGTGTCACCAGCAGCAAAGATATCCTAGCCCTTAATGTTTGAATTATTGTTTCTAGATTTGGCCGTTTTTTTTCAGGTTTGAAGGATGTGGTAAGGTCACAATGATTTATACATGATAAGTGTAGGTATCACTGTCCCCTCTGAGTTGTCTGTGAAAAGGCATTTGTTTATTCTGAAGAGAGTGTAAATCTCGCTGCATGTTTACTTTTATACTGAAGTCTTAATGTAGATAAAACGTTTAAGTGTGATTTGTAAATTATATTCTGAAAGAAGGAAAGATGAAGAGAAAAATAAATTAATTGTTTTTGAGCTAATTGCACTGTTGCTGAGAAATTAAACAGCTGGACTGATTTCAAACAAGTCTGAAGAGAGTCTGACAACGTGTCCTGTTTTTGCCAAATGTTTGGCTGAAGAGAAGCATGAGATCCATATGCAGTTGTATTTCTCACCTGTAGAGCTGTGGACAGGACATCTTCAGTGACGTGGAAATGTGTCCCAGCCTGTTCTGGTTCCTCAGTTTACTTTTCCTCATCAGGTCTTTGACTCTGCTCCATGTGTAGTTTTCACTGAACTGAACAGGAAGAAAGTGAACAGCTTTGGTTAAAATAGCTTTATCTGTCAGAAGTAAGCACAACGACACAGTTATGTCATCTTATGTCTTTGTTCATTAAAGCACTTGGTACATATAGTCTATGAATGTGTTGTGTGATTGGATGGACAGGCAGACCTGGCTCAACGGATGGGCCACGTACATGTTGTAAACTTTTAAATATAATTTCTATTTGTGTACCCCCTGGGAGATGCATCAGGTTTGAGCTGTGCAGCTGCCAAAGATAGGAACCCTGGCGGTCTGATCCTATTTTGCAGAAGCTAGCTGTAGGACTCTAAGTCTCTGGTGGGAATAGAGCCTGAACTGGTTACTGAGGTTGAGTGGTTCCAGCTAAATCTAGTTGGATCCACCTCGATGCATGCCTTGGGCTCTGGAAAAAGTGTCCTCAAGGGCTGACCCCTCTTACATCCTAGAGTTGCTACCGGTGAGAGGTAGGTGTAGGCATACTCATTGCCCCAGACCTGGTGCCTGTACATATCCCACTTTACCCCACTTGATGAGAAGGTAGCCTCCCTATGCTTTCAGGTGGCAGCACGGGTTCCCACTATTGTTTGTGTTTATGTACCAGACAGTGGCTAAGAGTACCTTTCCGTTTTGGAGTCTTTGGATGGAGTGTTGGCGAGTGCTCCCTCCAGGGAATCCCTCATTGTATTGGGGGACTTCAGTGCTCATGTGGGCAATGACAGTAAAACCTGAAGGGCTGTGATTGGGAGGAATTGGACTATGTTCCATGTCTCTATTCTTGAGAAGCTGTGTCTGCAAGATTATCAGAGCCTGTCATGGTGGCAATGCCAAAACTAGATGGTGGACACCAGCAGAAGAGGATGCTATGAAACCTGAAGGAGTCCTACAGGGCATTCTCCCTGTGGGATTCTGGAGACAGCTGATGTGTATCAGCAGACAAAACAGAATGCAACTTTAATGGTCACTGAAGCAAAAACTAGGAGGAGTTCAAAGAAGCCATGGAGACCAACTTTTGGATGGCTGTGAGGACAATCTGGTCCACCCTCTAGTGACTCAGGAGGCAGAAGCAAGCCCAGAGTTTCTTAAGGTTTAGATGCAGAGGCGTTATCCTGTCTGACATGCCCCTCCAGCATTGTGTGAACACTGAGGTACCCCTCTTCAAGAAGTGGAATCAGAGGGTGTGCTTCAACTATAAGGGGATCACACTGAGGTGGCTCAGGCTACTGGTTAGGATGCCTCTCTGGTGAGATGTCATGTGCAGGAGAAGACCCAAGACACACTGGAGAGACTCTATCTCTTGGCTTGCCTGGGAATGCCTCGGGAATGCACCGAAAGAACCTGGATCCATTTTCTTGAGTTCCAGTAGCCTTTCTCTAATGTGAACTAATTAAAGTACCTGTACATATTACTGAGTGTTCCTTCATGGTTCCTCTTTGACAAGATGTAAAAGTTTGTGGAGTGACCAGATAATAAAACATCTGTGTACTGTGCTAAATGTATGTCATCATATTACATAATGAAATATTCTCTTATGTTGATATCAACTGGATCTTATATCTAATGTCGGCATAGGTGTTTGTGATTTGAAATGTCATTTAAATTGAGTCTGAATACATTTTTTTTACATTTGTTAAAGACTAAGTTACTAGCTGTTTATGTAACTGTTTCTGTTTAACTTCGGGCTGAATTGATCAAAACATTAACTACATTCTGTTGGCATAACATTAGCTGATCTCAGTATCGGGACTGGGACTCGGTAAAGCATGATGTTATACCTAAGATGTTTTATGTTTCATTGTGTCCATTCTGTATGGAAAATGGTCAGTTATTTTATTTATGGACACACCAAGGTAGCAACAAGTGCCTTGAAAAGTCCAGCTTTACTTCTCTGGTCTCATGGAAGTCTTCGTTTTACCTGTAGCCCAGCTTTAAAACTAAAGCAAACAACCGCCTATTCCTCTGCATGCCCTGTGTTTCCTGACCATAACTTTTAAGATTGAAAGTATTTGAAAATATTTTTCCTCCTATAAAAACTCTGAAGGATGGATACAGATCCAACATGCGATACAGATGTTTTTTTAACGTACATACAGGCTATAGCTATAGCTGGGCTCCAAACTGGATTTCACTCATAGTTTTAACTCAGTTTGTTTTATATTTAGATTCTGCTGTTTCAGAGCTTTACATTGGCTTTCTAGGGTAACACTTCTAAGATACAGAACTCTGAGATTCAATAGAGCATGCTTCAAAAACAGTTTCATCCCCTCAGCCATAACTGCACTGAACTAGACAAGAACATACAGTATTAGGACCTGCTGCTTTGTCATTGTTGTCTGTTGTTGTCATGTGTTTGTAAAATGTCTAATGTTGAAAGCGTATTATAACTACAGTTCTAAGAAAACAAATTTCCCATAGGGGACAATAAACAAATCGCTAAACTAAACTTTTTACTTTTTAGGATCCACTTTCTTGGAAATAATGTCTTCAAGAACATAGTTTCTATTTGTTTGAAGAGTCTCTGACTGGTCTAAAAGTGAGAGTTATACTCTTTGTTTCATGATGATGCCTTTAACAATGGCAAAGAAATGCAGTATGCAGTAAAAAAAAAAGCATAGGGGGGGTGGGTAGTGAATCATGACAGAAGACAAATTTCCTGCTCATGATGCAAAGCCTCACTGATGTGATTTATGTGAAAAAAATGAAAAAGACACCACCCATTGGTATTCCTGTTGTGGATTTGGAAACCATGTACACTCACCCTGCGCTGGGGGATAGAAAGCCCCTCCACATCTCCCAGGCAGTGGGCCTCCCCCTCAGTGTAACTCCTTCGGTTCAGGCTTCTCCTCCACAGCAGCAGGGGCATCAGACTTTCGCTGCTTATCTCTAAAATATAAATCACACATACAAAGCCGTTACTGTTGGAGAGTTTGAGAAAGTATTCATTTGGTCCATGTTTGTTATCTGGTTACAGTTTTCTACAAATACACCAGAACATTATTTTGGTGCAGTGATACTGGTGTTCCATGCTGGTCTGACAATATGTTTCTAGCCTCTTAAACTGACCTGTCAATAACCAGAGGTGCCTGGGATGTCAAATCAGATTTGAGAGGTGGTCCGTGCCTCCTTGAACCCCCTCTAGTTTACACCTTTGATCCCTCATTGGATAAGTTGATGATTTAACCACTTGCTGTGAGCCTGAACAATCAGAACCAGTCAAAGTCCCACTGATGCCCAACATGCTGCATTTGCCAAAAGTTTGTTTGTCTTTTTAGAAGGAAATAAACCCCCTTTATGTTAAATCTTCATCCCACTCCCCACCTCTCCCTCATCCATGTAAACGCAGCTTTCCTTATCACATGGGCCCCTTTGTTTCTGACCATGGAGACCCTGTGACTGGAGGTCACAACACTAAGTCTGGATCTCCCATCTTTACCCCTTCTATGGATTAAGGTTCCTGTTTTCCAGAAGAATCTTTGCATTAAAGAATTCATGAGACATTAAATGTTCCTGACATGAGCAGGAGGCCAGGAATCTTGCCTGAGTTATAACTTCATCTTCCCTGCAGGACCACCAACTCCTCAGGCACCGTGAGCCTCCCTGAAAACATAACAGTGATATAACACCTGGAGGGGAGGGTACTGTCCCAGATGAACATCACCTTGTATCTGGTAACAAGGTAAACAGAGGCAGGAACACCAGGGGTTGACTCTGGGTCAGGTTAGGAAACTTTAGCGTTGCTAAAACATGGCAGTATTTAGTTTGAAAATAAAACAATGTGTGTGTGTTTCCTGACACATCTCACTGTAGCAGGTTATTAACTTCTGATCCACCCTCCTCAGCTGCAGCTCGATTTGTCGGACCTTTTCAGTAACTTTGTTGTGGAACCACATCAGGTCTTCACAGAAAGAATCATTTTACTGAACTTATATTAAGTTTACCTTGACTAGGTGACATTCCAGGATGCCGGCTGACCTCTGGGATGGTGGACAGGTCAGACAGAGTGCCACTGAGGGATAAAAATTCCCCTTTGCAGCGTTTTTTCTGAATCTCCTGGAAGGACAAGTCAGCTGCACCACAGCTGCAGTGTTGCTGAAAAAAGTCCTGAAAAAAAGAAAGAAAGAAATAACTGAAAATGCATGATGAAGAAGCAGAAAAGGAAGCCAACTGAACAACATGAAGAGTACACTATAAAAATTAGACAAGCAGACAACACTGACCTCTGCTAAGCTTATTATTTTTCTTACGTTAGATTTGCTGAAAATGGCCCTATGTTGCAATGATAAAGAATCCATTGAAACATTCCTGCGGCCCTATGATGGACTGGCGACCTGTCCAGGGTGTACCCCGCCTCTCGCCTGTTGTGAGCTGGGTTTGGCTCCAGCCCCTGAGCGACCCCATTCAGGGAAAAGCGGTAGAAAATGGATGGATGAATGAAACATTCCTGCATCCAGACGGTGATCTGGATCACCTCCAAATTGTTATCATTTGTTCTTGTCCCATTTCGTTTCCTAAAGATTTCATGAAAATTGGTCCGTAACATTTGGAGTTATCTTGTTGACAGACAAACAGACGAATGGACAAACTCTCCCAAAAACATAACCTCCTTGGTAAAAATCAAGACTAAAACCAGAAACTGAGAAAAACTGAACCAAAGCCAGATCCAAGTCCTACAGATCGCAACTGGCTAAATTATTTAAGGTTTTTATTCTCATCGGATTAAAACTGAACACAACACCTTTCATCTAGCTCAAACACCAACAAACATGTCCACCTAAAACTTTAACTCCACCGTGAGTCAAGCCGTCAAATCGCTTTATAAAAGGTTTTTTCCCAGTATTCATGGTTGATAAAAAACTACAGTGAAATGCAGAGATTTTTTTTACAAATCAAAAGCGTTATTTAAGTAAGAAATATTAAATGAATAAACATAAAAATAAATAACACATAACAACATGCAACTGTTGTTTCAGTAATTTAATTGAGCTTAGCTTCATTAACTTTTATGATTTCTGCAATTCTTCATACTTTGTTGCTGTATGAATCTTAGAGAAAATTACATTAAATTAAATTGTTAGAACACAATTAATATGTTCATTTTAATATTATAATAATTTAATGTGCAGACTAGAATAAGTAAAACTTGAGTGAGAGTGTCACTCTGTCACCAGTATACATGTGGATGCATTAGTGTGTGTGTTGCATGTGTCTCAGTATGCTATAGTTAAACACAGGACAGTAGAAATGTCCTCCCAGAATAACTCTAAAGTATTAATCTAAGTGAAGTTCACAACCATCCATCGAAGCCAAGAGGGACTTCCAGAGTGAGATCATGTCCAGGTGATTTCCCATCACACAGCCAACATTACAAACAGAGCCCGGACCGACCGCATCATGTGGAAAGGATTAAAGCTGAAGGATGACGTATGTTTTTTCCTGCTCTATTGTATGAAACTGAGATTCTGCCAGATGATCTGTTTCCTTGCTCTGAGATTACCCTTCAGCCACTGTAGAGGCAAGGCTTAGATGGGCCTCTATAACAACACATCACATCCTGCACTCAGGCCTTCATCCTCAAATATCAACACCAAAGAACTTCTCTCTTACCTGTTACATAATCACCAGTCAGAGTCGTATAGAAACTAGTATCTGTTTGTATCACTTTGGTCTTTTTTCCTTGAACATTTACATTTTCCTCTAGAACACAAGCTGCAGATATTTTCATCAGAATGTCATTTAAAACATAAAATCAAATCATAAATTAAGCTTTGTCTTAATCTCTGGGGAAAAAAGAGTCACAACATATGTCACGTTGAAGTTAGAGACTAAGAAAACTGATAAATATGTTGCACACATCACTCATGTTTGCACACATACAGGTTTGCATGTAAAGGCTTTGTCTTTATCACCATAAAAACATAAAACATGCTGCATTAATACATTTAAATACTTAAACACAGGGGTCTTCCGGGATGACGTCATACTGAGAGGATCGGAACTAAACAGCTCCTGACCGAGCTTCCATAAAGTCTTGTTTTAATTATAGTTACTGTTACCATCTTATGCACAAGAATCTGTGGGACGCACT